>PISX010005239.1:0-110738 GCA_004024625.1 Mellivora capensis
GGGAAACTGGGGGGGAGATGAACCATGAGAGACTATAGACTCTGAAAAACAACCTGAGGGTTTTGAAGGGGCGGGGGGTGGGAGGGTGGGGGAGCCAGGTGGTGGGTATTGTGGAGGGCACGCATTGCATGGAGCACTGGGTGTGGTGTAAAACTATGAACTCTGTTACGCTGAAAAGAAATAAAAAAAATTAAAAAAAAATTTAAAAAAGCAAAAAAAAAAAAAAAAAAGACACTTTTACACCAACTAAAGCCAAAGTATGCAAGTGGCAAGTAGACCCACACTCAATGAAATATTGAGAGGCTTTCTTCCTGCAGAAGGAAATATTCCCAGATAGAAGGCTAGAGATAGTAAACAGTAAATATATGGATATGTACAAATTAAGACTGACTATATAAACCAGAACTTGTTATGTCTGGGCGGAGGGAAGAGAGGCAGTTCTCTTTGGTCAGAACAGAGAAGTGTTAGTTGGAATATGGAAAAAGAAGGAAAAAAGGGAAAATACACTTACTGAGGATCTGCTATTTTCCAGATTTTTCTACCACGTGGCTACTATTCCTAGGGATAGGGACTTTAGTTTCTGAGGATTTTTTTAATATACTGTAACTTTACAAGACAAAGTTAAGAAATCCCACTGATTCTTAAATTGACTTATTCTATGCAGAGAGAAAAATAACCAATGACTCAGGGCCAGTTCTGGGTCCACAGTGCAATCTTCTCTCCTCTTCCCATTCAATGGCCCAACACAACAAAATCTTATTTCTCACTGACTCAAAGTCCTCTGCAGGTCCAGATGACTCTCCACGACAGCTGCCCCCCTAGGTTGGCTCAATGATCCAATTTTAGAGCGTTCCATCTCTTTTGGGCTCCCACCATTCCCAAGCCAGGGGAAGAGAAAGGAGCACCCATGAGCACCAGCAATGAAACGCTCTTTCTTTAATCTGAAGAAGTCACATGGCTGCGCACATTACAAGAGGGTAGAAAAATGGCTCCCCTAAGAAATGGGAGCTCAGGAGCTGAGAAATAGCCCTCCAGTCTAGGATGAGCCAATGTTAATATCTACTTTAATCAACCTCAGCATTCTGAAAGTTCTCTGCCTCTAAATTATCCCCACCACACTCCAAAATTAAATAAAAACTTAAAAACTCACCAATCCCTACGATGTTATAAATCTGAAATTGACTTTTGATTTCTCCCTCCCTCCCTCTCCGTCTCTGTCTCTCTCCTTCCTATTCATCTTATTCACAAAAACACATCACCCCTTTCTCAAAAATGCCTCTTGAATTTGCCCCTTTCCCCTAAAACAGCTGCCCTGGTCAAGTCAAGCTGCCTTCTCTCCTAGACTCGTTGCTTCTCCTGCTTCCAGCTTCATCTCTTTCATTTTTGACACCGACTTCAAATCAAATCAGAATCTTGAACATGTTGCATCTCCTCTTAATGCCCTCAGTGACTTTCCACTGCCTCAATACAAAGTCAACCTCCACATTGCATAAAGATGTTCCATGATTGGCTCCTCTCTTTCCCCAACCTCAACATCACCTCTCCCGCCCACTCCATGCATTGGCCATAACAAAAAATTGTTGTTCCTCAAACCCCAGTGCACTAGAAAATACCTTCCATGGTTTCTCTACTTTCCTCCCAGAATCCCCGCCTGGTCAATATCTGCTTATTCTGTAAGCACCATCTCAGTGTCCCCTCAGAGAAGCCAGCTCTACCTTTTCCCCCACCCAACTTCCTATGTTATTCAAAGGCCTGAGCCTGATTCACTTCTGAAACATCACAGTTTGGCAGAGTGTCTGACAGAGTATTTTAAAATGTTTATTGGCTAATCAGTAAATGAATGAGCTCTTCTACTTGGCATTCATAGAGACCTACGTCCCTATTTGCTCTTAATAAAATAATATTAATAGAGATACTTAACATTTATATGGCCCTTACAGTATTGTCAAGTACTATTCTAAGTGTTTCACATGTATGAACTCACATAATCCTCCTAACAGCCCTGGGAGGGAAGCACTCTTTATTATTCTTATTTTCCTAATGAGGAACCTAGAGCCCTGATTTGGTAAAGAGCCAGGTTACACAGCTAGTAAGTGGCAGAGCTGAGACACAGACTCTCTCTAGGGAGAACCAAGGGCTACATCCTAATGGCCCCTCAGGGTCCACACAGACCCTGTGGTGGAGACACTCCATACCCCATATTTTCCCAACATGCAGTGCACCTGTCCCCTGGAAGCAAGGGAGGGTGATTCCCTCCCCAGTTCAAATCCAGAAGGGACAACATTGTTGTGTTTGGCTGATTGCCATAGAGGTCTGCTTTTACCCTACTGATTCTCAGATCTACTAAAGGACATGTTAAGGGCATATTAAAAGTTCATGAGAAAAAATTCAATCTCCATCTAGTAATAATAATGAACACATAAGTGACAAGTATACAGTAGAAGTTTCTTCTAAGGACATATACATATTAATTCAAATAATCCTCTTAATAACCAGCTCCCTTTTATCAGAAAGGGAAATAACTCAATCTGACCATTGATGACCTTGTCCAAGGTCATCTGATACCTAAGTGGCAGGGCAGGGATTCCTACCCAGACATCTAGTGGCAGAGGGTGTCCGCAGCACATGGCCTCTCCTGGACACTGGCCTGGAGTCATTGCTGATCCAGGAAGGCAGAACTTGCTTATCTCACCTTCCGTGCCTTCATGCTTTCATCCCCTTTCCCCTGGATGCCCAGAGCTGTGCTGCCTCATGCCTTTTCCCATCAGCACAGGCCAGGCTTCTGTAGATGGATGTCTCCACTGTGATCTGTTCTCTTTTTATGAGGAAACCAAGTTTGCCTTTCCCTCCATTTGCACTGACCCATTAAGACGGTCTTTCCAGGAATTTCCTGTCCAACTGGCTAATTGTCTTCATAAAGTCATCAGGAATGAAGGCTGAAGATGGGGAGTTGTCCCAGCCTCATGTCTGAGAAGCTTTGAGTCACCTCCAGTCCATATATGCCAAACTGATGTGATTTGCAAGGACCTGTCAAAACACGCATGTGCAGTTTTCATTAACTTGTTGCCTGAAAGGAAAAAGAGAGCTGAGAAGTCCTTTGCTGGGTACGTCCTCTGCAGGATAGAACCTCCAGCTTGTCTTTAATGGGAAACAACAGCATCTGGAAGCAGTCCACTGCCACAATTTATTAGAACATTCAGATCACCTCGTGAAAGACCCTGGAGACACAGGGAGCAGATGAAAGTTATCAGTTCCATTGACACTGATCCTGACCCATCTGTATCCATCTTAATTTGTCATCCTGGCTTTTCAATGGCTGATGACCAGACAGACTTCAAATGACTTTTAACTTTGTTTGCTAGGACTTCTGGGGGATGCAAATTTTAATCATATTCATCTATTGTTACCTCTGAGCTGCAGAGAGATAAGAAACCAAACTCATGTCAACCCTGAAGTTTTCATGATGGTTTGTGAAACGTGAAGGACAGCAGTGCAGACAAATTTTTCTCTGATCGGGCAGGAGAGGATCCCGTGATTCTGAGACCTCCTCAATCCCCCTGGGTTGAGCAAAAAATAGAATATGGAAATCATAGAGACAATATGGGAATAATCGCTGTGATTATACTTTAGCTCAGCAGCAGCTCTGATTCCTTATTCCTCTGAAATAACAATGTCACATCAGGTCATAAATTAGAAAGAATATGAATGTGTGACTAATTCCCCTCATGGGGGTCACCAAGGAATATAGGAGATGGGGTCGATTTCCATAAAGCACCGCTCCTGTCCAAAGATGTGACAATTTTCATTTTATGAATTGTTTGATTCACAGTTGTTTCAGGGGCAAATGGAAGGGAAAGGGGCCCCAGGAAAAGTGATCTGTCCCTTTCACTGGGTGAAGTCATACGGAGTCCCTGCATCCTTGACCTTGCCTGTGTGTCATTCATCCTTGTTGAATCACACAAGATGGTATTTAAGAGCACATTGGCAGGCTTTGGGTGAACACATCTGTAACATTTACATTTTAGCTCACAACAGCCATGGTCATTTAACCCACCTCTGGATTCAGAGCCACACAAAAACTTCTTATGCAAAGCATCCCAGAAGCATCTTTTACCATATGTGGTTTTGAAGGGGCTCTTCATTTCATTCCAACCATTATAGGAATATATTTGGGGACTGCCAAGAGACTAAATGTTATAGTATGGTATTTATTTCTCCACGTTAGGGTATCTCAATTTTATGCACATTTTTTAAAAGACATGTTTATCTCTCTCTTGAACTTTGAATTTGGAGTTGTCTTCTTTTCCCTTCATTCCTATAAGAGGTCCTTTTCTGATTTCCATTGTTCAAGATCTGAAGTCACCTATTATTTCCTGAACTTGGCAAAAGAAATCTCTCACAGATTACAGCGAAATTATAAGCAGTATTCTCATTATCTGGGGAAGAGGACGCAAAATTTTGGGGATTATGAAGTTTATGTGTTGGAAAATATTTGGTCAACTGTGACCTTGGCTACTCCTCTATTCTTTATCAGTTCAGAAAGTATCCAGCAAAGGGAAATTCAACCCTCTGACATTTTCTTGCACCCAAGAGATACCCTCATTTCCTATGAAGGCTATTCCCTCCATTTTAGGGAATAGTGGAATATGGAAGAGAGAGGTACAGATACCTGGAATAAGTCTTGGCACAATGTGATCTTGTCAGAAGTTGGCCTTTCTAAATCTTAGTTTGTTCATTGGCAATAATATCACCTGACTCACAAGTTATTGTCAGAATTAAGTGGGATAATAGACGGGAAGAGTTTACTCAGTAGGGAGCCTGAAACCTGTAAGTGTTATTGAACACTGGAGTAGTAGTATCCATTCTAGTGCTCCGAAATAAGTTATTTAGCTATTGGTCTATTGGTCTCAAGACAATGAGTATCATGATGTCACAGTCACACACACACACACACACACACACACACACACCCCCTTCTCAGTGCTGCTATTGCCATCTGCCATCAGTTTCTCTTTTTCACGGTAAATTCTTAAATTCTATTGCCCCCTGGCCTGGTGCTGTGAGCTCTCTTTTAAGCTTCCAGACAAGGATATAATAGTTTGTAGTTTCTAAAAAGATTCTAACTTCAGGTCACAAGGTCTGTATCAGAACATGCTTACACCACACTGAGATCCCTTTTGGAAAATGTCTCCGGTGATAGCCAGACACCACTGTTGAGAAAGAGCCCGGCAAGAGCAAATGGAAGGAGATTCCTCCTCCAAAGAGAGTCCAGGCAACAGATGGTAATAGAGAAACAAGAGGAAGGATCTAATCTGATGAGCAACGAGCCTACATTTTTAAACTCAGGTCAACAACTCAACATCTATTTATGTCATGTTGGACTGTACCCTTTAATGCAGCATATGGTCACTAGAAAGTGTTCTTTTCTCTCCCTGACTTCTTCTTGTAGGCATATACTCCCCTTTTATGCAGACCAGCTCTAGAGTCATAATTGGGTCCACCCGGAGTCAAAACAATTAAGCCTTTTGTCTGGAAAAAAAAAAAAAAAAAAAAACCTATCCCAATCTATTGTGTGAAAATTGGATAGGCCCCAAATTGTCTTTTAATTGAATTTTGTACTTTGTGATTAGTTTGTTCATACTTCTTCATCTTTCTTAAAGGGTTTGAAGGGCCATTTATTAGTATTTAAAACAATAGTAACAGCATGGAATTTTCAAAATAAAAATGAAGGAAATAAGAAATGCTAACAAAACCAAAGCCTGTGTTGGAATTAGCCCACTGGAAAGTCCTACAGAATTGCCTAAGGTATCTCAAAACTCGGTTCGCTCTGCGTATGGCCAAGGCAAAGCTTATGCCAAACAGCAGAGATGGACGCCTATAGACAGTCTGCAGATTTCGATTATATATTCATGTAAAAAATGACCAGGGCTGATTGGTGAGTGTGTTGTCCTGGGGAAGCAACCCTGTCTGGGGACCTCTAGATATCCTTTAATAATATCCACGCCCCAGAGGGAATGAAAGGGCCAGAGGGTGGCGTGGTCCCTGCCAAGTAGCAGGAGAATCTGGTCAAGCTTACAAGAAAGGGTTAAGACCCTGCCTGGAACCAGCAGTCAGCAAGTGACCTCACCCAGTGGGGCTCCAGCCTTTCAATTTTTTCATTAAAGAAACCATTTTTCACCCTGACATCCAGGAGGCTTTCTTTCGGGGTGGGCGAGGCCTGTGGGCGGGACCGAGGCGGGTGGGCGGGGCGGGGGGGGCGCTCCCACCTGGGCAGCCTTTGGATCCCGCCGGGCGGGGCAGGTGTGCTGGCTCCGTCCCAATGCGCTTGCGCAGAGCCTGGGCCATTTGGAATTGGCCGGGAGGAGAGGCTGTCCCGGGGGGGGGGGGGGGGGGGGGGGACATAGGGGACGCGAGGATGGCAGGTGCACCCCAGACAGCGCTTCACCCCGCAGTAAATTCCATAATTACAGGTCACGAGTGGGCGCCCCTTTGAAGTGAGGGACTTTCTTGTTCCTGCGCCGGCCGATACAATTTGGCTGAGATATCAAATGAGGATAGTAAAAATTTAATTAACAAATCAAAGCCTTTATCTGGAGTTTTTAGAACTGTGGCCAACAGTTTTCTCCGATCTCAAGAATTCCAGTCAAAGCCAGAGAAGAAAGCCCCGCCTTTGTAGTGCAGAAAACGTTCTTTTCCTGATGATTGCTCTCACAGATAAGGCTTCTCTTAATCGCCTGCTTCTTTAGGAAGAGGCTTTGAGGCCTCAGTGCAAAGGGGCTACACTTTTGAGAGCCCTTTGACACTTTGCTCTGGTTAACCCTTTATCTTCAGAGCCCAGGATGATTCTACCAGCAAACCAGGCTGTGAGAGATGCTGAGTCTCCCGTGTGCGGTTATGTGGGCAGACAACACGTCTGGGACCTAAACGCATTATCAACACAGACCCAGACCTTCTTCTTAGGAGCCTATTATGGACTCAGTCTTAGAAGTAAGGATAAAGTAATATTAATTACTTACAAACAACAATGTACTTTCACATCAGCCTTGCAACACATTCACAAGGGGAGAGCCAACCAGGCCATCTAACTCCAGTGGCAGATGGAGAAACTGAGACTCAGAGAAGTGAAGAAGTGCCTCCCAGCCCAGGCAGAACTCTTACGAATAAAGCAAGAGTAAATGATGCAAGGCAATGTGTAATTAACCTAATTAAAACATCAGAATCTAAATTTGGGTATGTGTACTATTACATACCTATCTGTATAAAGCAAAATTATCAAGGTGTTATCTCTGAATATGATTAAAGGTGATTTTTGTTTCCATTTTTTGTATGCTTTGCTCTAGCTTTCAGGTTTTCTAAATTAACATGGGTTAAATTTATAATAACAAATGACCACAACAGTTAATTGAGCTCTTGAATATAGAGACCAAATGGCCCCAGTGGCTGGCTCCTGATGCTGAGAGCACATGGTTTTGGATTAATTGAACTAGATAGGTTGAACTGGATGGAATGGAGAAAGAGTGGAGTTCACTCAAGATGACACCCATAGGCTATGAAGTGGGTCTGGGAGAGTACTACAGAGCAGAAGCAGGGACCTATCTCTAGGAAACAGCTATAAAGACACAAAAGTGAGACCAGACTTGACCAGAGGACATTTAGGATGTTCCCGCTTATATCACTCCTTTTTCCAGTAACCAGAGAACGATGATAACCTGCAGGATGCTAACTGTACTTAACCCTGGAACCATGCAGGAGTCAGGGGCACAAACCTTGCCAAAAATCTGTATCTAACTTTTGACGCTCCCAAAACTAAACTACTAATAGCCCACTGTTGACCAGAAGCTGATTAACAGATATTTTATGTCTTATATGTATTATAGACTGTATTCCTACAGTAAAGTAATAAGCTAGAGAAAAGAAAATGTTATAAGAAAGAGAAATACATTTATAGCACTTTATTGAAATGTTTATTGAAAAAAATTCCATGTGGACCGGCGCAATCCACACCCATGTTGTTCAAGGTTAACTTTATTCTCCTATTCTCCTCTAGTCCATCATCTGTTGGCCCAGTGATTTGGAGAAGAGTGGAAGTAGTAAGGATGCATGAAGAGGGAGAGAGGAGGAGGTCCCTGAGACAGGAAGCGTAGGAGCAGACCAAATCTACTCATCTGATTTGATGGCAAAGATATCTCGCCAGCTATGTCTAAATGAGGCTAAAACTGGAGTGGGTTTCCACCATTATATGGCACTAATCTATCTGGGTGTGGGCAGCAGGGATACATAGATTATGAAGGGTGGGGGCAGGGGTGGGATGAGTCAAGGTTAAAATGGCCAATTCAGAAGCAGCAAAACTTAGTGCCCTTTATTATTGTAGGGAAGCAGACAGAGCTCCTCACCAATGTGTTCCAAGTCTGGGAATGTATCAGCATTGCCAAGCCATCTTGGGCCACTTGTCCCCTGAAGGGAAGTGCCTGAATAGACTGAGACCCTCCATGCCCAAGGCTGCCAGAAGGAAAGTTTGCAATTGCCTCCCAACTCTGTGCTTTTGAGAAGCCCTTGCCCACCATCATTCCTGCAAGAGATTTCCACCCCCAACCACTAGAATGTTCTATTTCTGAGCATACATATGATCTAAGATGCATTTAACAATTAAAGCTATTTATAACCATCATGATTTCTCTTTTAAATGACCATCTTGTTGAAAAGACAAAAGAACATGCCTGGGATGTTCTCAAGATGAGTACAACTCATCAGAAAAATTGTAGGAAGGTGCCATGATGTTTAAAGCATCACATGGTTTTAAGAACTTATGTTCTCACCCCATAGTAAAAAGAGAAGGAATTTTTTTAAGGGCTTCAAAAAACAATAGCATCGTGGGTCTTAATTTATTTTTACAATTCACTGGGTCTGCAATGTATTAAACATGAGAGGCTCCTCTTGGCCGGCCTGTTTTTCATAAGTGTGCCTTGGTAATTCATTTGCACTTGCTTAATGACTATGAAGGCTGCAGAGAAAGGCCAGGTCTACAGAGGTCTTCTTGAATGGCACTCGACTAAACACGTGCTCACTTGGGCACTGGAGGAATCGGGTATGGTCAAAGGGAAGCTGGCATTTAGACTACAAACTCTGAAGGGTGTGGTCCAAAATGTCACATGTCCCTATTAATTTGTTAATGCAATTAATTCATCAATACTTATTAACTAGAATTACTACTTAGGGGGCACGTACTGTATGCCCAGCACTGCAAGCTACTGTTTTAGCCTCACAGCGTCCCTCTGAGCAGTAGGGAGGGGCTGTTATGCTCACCTGTTTTAAAGGCACAGTACTGAACACAGATAGGACTTGACTCCAGGTCTACCAAAGAACCTATCCCATGCTACTACCATCCCACAGGGAAATCTCTTGCCTGCTATGAGCTTATGGTCTGTTTGTGCAGTAAGCTCCACATATAAATTCTCAGCTCCCTGCGGTGGGATGGAAAAAGAGCACTGCGGCACTCAAGAGGAGTATGAGCCCATCTGCTTGAATTCCCAAGAGAGTTTCCAAAGAGAGAGCACTTGAACTGACTTTCCAGTGATGATACCCGGAAAGAAGTCTTGAAGGCAGCCCAGGTTATGTTCCCGCAAGTTCTAAGTAGGTTAGGAGGTGAGAGGAGCTAGTCTTTACATGTTCTTGGCAAAACTTAAGGGGAAAAAAGTCATTTGCATGGCGGTAATTGTATCTGAGTTTACGTCTATGGCAATAAGCCCCATCATGAAGCTCACAACACCACACCAATGACAACAGCTCCCACTGACTGAGTGTTTACCCTGTGCCAGACACTGTTGTAAGACTTTTGCAGCAGTTATCTCATCAGACCTTCCAGGAATACTGAATTCTGATCAGATCCCCATTTACCAGATGAGGAAACTGAGACCTATGGAGGTAGGTAAGTTGCCTGTGTTCATTCCACCACTACATGGAAGAACTGGAGCAGAACTGGGTCTCTCTGATGCCAGAATGTACATCTCAGCATCAGGCCATCCTGCCTCCCCAGTGCAGGAATGGAGGGAGGACACAGGTCAGGATTCCAATGCACTCTGGAGGGAGATTCTTGGGAGATGTTCTGTGGAAGCAAAAGCAGCTTGCGCTAGGGATCAGAGGTGACTGTCAGAGGGTTGAGAGAGAATGAAATGAAACAGGATATGACTCAGGGGTCAAGAGTCATCATTTCCCTTTTCTTCTCCAAGAGAAGTTGATCTGGCAAGTAATGCAAGACAGAGGACATGGCTAACAGTACATGTGTGTGGCCCTGGAGGACCACAGGTGATGCACACAGCAGGAATCTGAATATTTGTCTTCCAAGGAGGCCCGGACCTTCAACCTAAGAGACATGAGCACTCACAGAATGGGATCTGGTGGCCTGGGGAGTTGGGGATTCCAAGTGAAAACACAGGTTTGATGTTTGTTAACTGTCATTTGCCCTCTGAGAGGTGTATATCTAGTACAGGGGCCTGGCTGATAGTTAGATGTTCCCAAGGTCAACACACTCATACCCAGAGGACTCCTCCCCTCTGGTTCCTTCTCCTGCTTCCTCCAGGTCTAGTCCCCCTTCCCTCCTTGAGAGTCTTCCCCTCCTACCTCCAACCCTACAGACACAGCATCAGAAGGAGCTTGCCATTGAGAGTCAGGGGGTCCCAGCAAGGGGACCTCGGGCAAACTGCATATAAGAAACGTGCTTCAAGGATGCTATGAGCTACCAGATTAATGAGAATTTGCACCTCCAAGGAAGAGAGGAGCCTGAGTTTGGGGGCCCTTTTTCTCATGGGATAGATGCCAATTGCAAAAGCAAAGGCAAGGCTGAGAAGCTGAGCAGAACTATGTGCAAACTTACAGTGCAAAACCTAGAGTTCACACTCAGCAAAGAGAACAGGCCCTGGGAAGCAGGTTCTCCATCTGAATCCTACAAGGTGACCCCCAAGGAACAAGAGGGACCCAGAAATGGACCAGCCTCACAAGGACTGCCACCCAGCTCGACCCCTGAATCACCTGTTATTGAATGGATCGAGGCGTTCAGTGGCCTCTCCCAAAGCAAAAGTAAATCCTTCAGGCAGAAAGAAAGAGTTCCAGGTGAGAACCCAGAGATGCAGGAAGACACAAAGAGCAATGAACATGGGGATCCCCAGAAATTAATTCTAACTATATAATTCAATAATCCTGCCCTGAAAGGCCTAAATATATGTAAAATTAATGCACACACAACACTAGTATAAGAGGAGAGAGATGAGTAAATAGATGTGGCATGAATGTCTGATACTCAGCTTGTTAATTATGATATAAGTACCTGGCATCAGGCTTTTGACAGCCTGGGCATCCATTGCAAAACCACCTGTGTGGAGTAAACATAGAGCCTGTTGCATGACCCAGCTGCTAGCAAGCCAACTGGGAATGGAACCAGAATGCCTCCACCTGCGAAGTTCTCTCCGAAAGCTCTGGGTAACCTAGATAACCAGCCACTTGAATGTTGCTTTTCCCTTTCCACAGCCTAACTCCCACTCTTATTTTTTACATTTGTTGATCAAGAGTGAACCTGAAAAAGTCTGAGAACCCCAAACTTGATCCCAATAAAGGCAGAGCTCCGGGTCTCCGCTCTCTCTCTTTCTCTTTTTTCTCTCTTTTTTCTTTTTCCCCCTGTGACTTCACTGTGACCCATGGGCCCAGGGCATGTCATGCATCCTCCAGGACTTCTGAGTAATAAACCTCAATGTTTCAAAGTTTCCCGATGGTTGTTGCTGGGGTACATCTTGGAATCATAACAAGAATGATGGGCCAGTCTAGCCATAACACTGACTTCTGCTGGGGAAATGTGTGTGAGGGCTCCCACAAGACTTACCGGCCCAGGTGAGTGCCTAAGGCATGCCTAACCAGGAGAGTCACTGTCAATAGACTGAGACCCACGTGACAATGGAGTTAAAGTGTCCTAAGTTCCCTTCCTTCAGAAAGTGGTAAAGGCATTTATAGTAGACTTTAGTGAGTCAAGGAAAAATATTATCATATCTATGATAACCACTAAAAGAACACTAAAACCATATGTAACTAACAAACTAGGAGGAAAGAGGGATGAATTTTTTCAAAAATATATGAACCTAAAGAAAAGCAACAAAAGAAAAAAAAGGAACATAAACAGGAAGATAAGTAGAAAATAAATAGAGGGCAAATAACATGGAGGACATGGGGAGATGGAGAGGAGAAGGGAGTTGAGGGAAATTGGGGGGGAGATGAACCATGAGAGACTTATGGACTCTGAAAAACAACCTGAGGGTTTTGAAGGGGCGGGGAGTGGGAGGTTGGGGGAGCCAGGTGGTGGGTATTATGGAGGGCACGCATTGCATGGAGCACTGGGTGTGGTATAAAACTATGAATTCTGTTACGCTGAAAAGAAATGAAATAAAAAAAAATAAAATTAAAAATAAAAAAATAAAATTAATTGCTGAAAAAAATAGTAAGAGGGCAGGTCGCAACCCAATTATATCAGTAATTACACTAAATATAAATGTACATTTCAATTAAAAGACAAAAGTTGGGGTGCGTGGGTGGGCTCAGTCAGTTAAGCATCTGCCTTCCGCTCAGGTCTTGATCCCAGGGTCCTGGGATTGAGCCCCACCTCTGAATTTCTGCTCCACAAGGAGCCTGCTTCTCCCTCTCCCTCTATCTGCCGCTCCCCTCACTTGTGCTCATTCTCTCTCTCCTGTCTCTGTCAAATAAATAAATAAAACCTTTGAAAGAAAAAAAAAAAGACAAAGATTATCAGGCTGGAATGGGGAAAATAAACTGATGCTTACAAGAGCCATAATTTAAGTATAAGAGTAAAGAAAGATTGAAAGAATGGGAAAGATACAGCATGCAACCAATAAGTAAGAGAAAGCTGGTGTATCTATCCTAATGTTATTCACTTTAAGGCAAGAAACACTCCCAGACACAAAGAAGAATTTCATAATAATTTGCCTAATAGAAAATAATCATTTTACCCATGTTTCAGGAAGGAAAGAGCCAAGGTATAGAGTGGGAGAAGATATTTTTCATACATCTATCTGACAAAGGACTCTCAAATTTGGAATAAGAAAGAACTTCTACATGTAAATGAAAAAAGGAAGACAATATGATTTTTTTTAATGGGCAAAATCTTTTTTTTTTTTTAAGATTTTATTTATTTATTTGAGAGAGAGAGATCGCAAGTAGGCAGAGAGGCAGGCAGAGAGAGAGGAGGAAGCAGGCTCCCCACTGAGCAGAGAGCCTGATGCAGGACTCGATCCCAGGACCCCGAGATCATGACCTGAGCCGAAGGCAGAGGCCTAACCCACTGAACCACCCAGGCAAAATCTTAAACAGGCCCTCTATCAGAAAAAAAAGATATCCAAATGATCAATAGACCTATCAAAGGTACTGAATTTTATTAGTTATCAGGAAGGCACTAAGTACATACCCCATTTAATGGCTAAAAGTTAAAAGACACACAATGCCAAGTGTTAACAAGGATTGGAGCAAACAGAATTCCCATAGCCTGCTGAGTGAGCACATGTGTTGGCACAAAACCTTAAAAGCTGTGTAGTAATATGCACCAAAGTTGAACATACATGTACCCTATCACCAAACTGAATCACAGAAGCATGATGGGAGAGAAAGAGAACGGTGGTCACCTTGGAGGAAGGCCGTAGTGACTAAAAAGGGGTTTCTGGGAGGCTCTGTTTCTTAATCTGGGAACTTACAGGTAAGTTCAGTTGTAAAAAGTCCTTGGGCTAGACACCTCTCAACCAGGCACTTTCTGTGTGGAGGTCTTTCTTTAACCTAAATAAAAAGCTTATTTTCAGTAAGTCTACCCTATCCCGTAAGAGGAAGCATATCTGAGAATTTGTGTCTTTCTCAGAATTCGAGATCAAGGGGAGAGCTGGGATGGTCTGTTCTCCCAGGGCAATGGGTGTTCAGGAATTCCACATTCTCAGGCACTTCCCAGACTCACTTTCTCAGTCTGGGATCATGACGAGCCAGTTTCTCTGTCACTAACACTCAGGCCAATGCAAGGTTCTAGGGCAGCAGACTAGACCCATGCTAAGGAAAGTGCACAGTACCCAGCAGGTGGTGGCAAAAAGCCAGAGACTTGGAGGGAGCTCTGCCCTGTTTGTGTTGCAAAATCACATTCTCTGGTCAATGAAGCATTGATTTGATTGAATTGCAACATCCGGCGAGTAAGAGGGGGAAAAAAAATAACAGTAATAATTGCACCTGCTGGCATGGCAATGAATGGCATTGGTCCCCCTACGCCACTTTCTGGAATTCCTTTTCTAAATGAACAGCCGAACACCCGAGTTAATGACCTCAAATTACCAAGGTGTGAACTCCGCTGTGAATTTGTTTGGATCTTCAGCTGGCCAGACCCGGTGAGGAAGAGACAATGGGAGGGCAACCTGGTTCCTGAAACTGAACTGGCTGTTATCCAAGGTAGAGATTTGGGGTCCAAGTCCTTCTTTAGCCAACTGCTGACCCTGCCTCCAGGACTTGGTGTGGAAAGTGTCCTTGACACACAGTGAAAAGTGTTGCTCCTACTGGATAGGAAAGCAGAGCCTCCAAACCCCACAGAGGAGCACAGGGAATTTGGGGTTTTCAGGGATGTGGATCCTTGCTCCCCTGGCAGAATCCGACTTTAAACAGGATATTCCCCTTCGAACCCCGTCACTTCCAACCATCGGCCTCAGGTGTCTACACTGCTGGGAGAATTTTCACTCTGAGGCTTAGACATGGCACTAAACCAACGCAGGGCGTTGGAGCCTGAAGAGATTTGTCACACGGCACGATACCTACTTAAGACGAGTAACCGGCGACCCTCGAGAGACCCGTCACTCAAGCATTCTCACACCTTGGGGAAATGTAATCTGTTTTATTTGAGCTCTGCTTTCTATTTCAGCATCACTCATCGAAACCCCAGGAACTTTTAAAATATCCTAAGGTGGAGGCAAACCCCCCGTCCCCTGGCCAACCTGGTTTTACACTTTTCGGGAGTGCGACATGGAAACAGGTCCTGTTCCCTAGATCAGTCCTTTATTGGGTTGAAACCGGCAGATGAAAAGGGTTGGCTAGGTTGCACTGCTGCCTGCCAGATCTGTGGAAACTATTTTCTTCTTTGCTAAGAGGTAAAGTATTTATGTCTTTAATAAGCACAGTGACGGAGACATAAGTGTTCTTATAAATGACTCCGCCAAAAATGTGCATCTACACCTACTTCAAAAGAATGCAAGTCCTTCCGTGGACCCTGCTTCCTCCCCAGCCCGTAGCCCGCAGGAGGGACGAGAGCTGCCACTGTAAATGTCACACCGACTCTGCATCTTCCACAGCCACCAGGCCTGGAGAGGGCAGGTCCCTAACTGTCCTATTTGTCTTAGACACCCTTCAATGTCCCTGTGATAGCTATGACCACGCTTCGGACCATGTCGAGACTGTGGCTCATGTAAGCATAGCTTCTGCCGTGGGCACACTGAGCTGTCGGTCTTGGGCCGGGGGGTGGGGGGCGGTGAGCGGGGGCGTCAGGGTGACCAGCAGGCCTGGGCAGCACGTGGAAGGCCAGTAGGGGTAGACAGAGATTCTGGCTATACGTGCCTATCCCTGCAGAGGCATCCTCCAGGAACTTTCCGGGCTCCCCAGAGCAACACACACACACACCCCAAACATGACTGCCCAGCAGACAGGTCAGAATAAGCCCGTCATCTGATCACAACCACTAACCCATTCGGCACAGGGAGCTCGCATTACAGGGACAGTGAAACCCGAGTAAAACTTGAAGCACCCAGGACACTTTCACCAGCCAGTCTCGCTTCTTTACTGCCGAGTTCATAGCAACGTGAAAGAAAACGTGTGTTGGCACCAGAAACGGTTCTGTGACCCGAGTCCTCTGGGCTCAGCAGGTCACAGCCGGGATGACACGTAATGCTCACCGGGCAGAGGGTGCCGAGGCCATTAGAGGTATTGAAAGAGATTTCACTGCCATGGAAAAGTAAATAAATACAGTTCAATAAAGAATACATAGATGTCTAGAATTCTTCAGGAGATGGCAAAGTCCCAAAGCACTCCAGGAAGGTTTTTTGGCCTTCGGTGTCTGCTCTGTGTGCATGAACACATCATCTCTCCGGGAGAGGTTTGGGTAAATCTAATAAAGCCCTCTAGTTCCCTGACTTATAGGTGGACTGGCCTTTGAGTTGGCCCTCTTCCACATCCAGAAGTTAATCCTGTGATTTTTTTCATACGCAATTGAGTGGAGTTGGGAGGGGCATTATATAAAATAAACCCCAAGCCAGACACACACATCCTATCCTCACTGCAAGTACATGAACATAGAGTCCTCCATAAACAGATCTTTATTCCATGCATGAGTAGCAACTGTGTTTATGTTTAGACTTGGACCCAAGAAATTTTATGTGCAAGTTTTGGACTAAAAATGTTCAGTGGAAATTTTCAACATATTGAGCATTATTAAAATACTCTCAGATGATAGATACTTCCTAAAGCAAAAGTCGGTGATTGAGGTAAGAGTTTCATCACCGTGCATTTTAAACATGATGAGATAGAATTATATACTGCTCCTGCAGATCCTACAGATATTTCTAGGATCTTCCCAATGTATCACTGAGGCTGCTGAGGAAAGGACTCTGTCTCTGCCTTTGTAAACAATGAGACCGGCCACAAACCTGTGACAGATGGGACCAGAGGGGAGCAGGGCTGTGCTTTCAACCTGTCAGGGGAAAAGCATACATAATGGTCGGGAAAGGGATAGAACCATCAAAGGCACATAAAATAGTTACAAATATCAGAAAATGTAGGTTTCCATTCTATTGTTCTGCAAGAACGGAAAGCTGAGTTTTCCATCCATATGGCAAACAGAAACTACAAGTCATAGCTATGTAATTGCCTATAGATGAATTCAATATTCATGTGGCTACATATAATGATAGATGACAGGTAGATAGCAGGTAGATGACCCACACAGATCCACTTAAACACGGTTGTTGTTGTTTTTTCACTAAATATACTAGAGTCCTGTAAATGTGTTTTCTCTTCCTTTGATTTCTTAACATTTTTTCTCTAACTTCTATTGTAAGAATATAATATATATAACATACAAAATATGTGTTAATCAATGGTTTCTGTTATTGGCAATGCTTCTCTGATCAGCAGTGGGCTATTAGTAGTTAAGTTTGGGGAGAGTCAAAAGTTATACGAAGATTTTTGACCGAGTAGGTGCTCAGCGTCCCTAACCTCCACATGGTTCAGGGGTCAACTGTATGTGTCAATTGTCCAACTTACCTTATTTCTATGTCAATGTTTGAATACTCATTGACTGTAAGCAATGGATATTTGGCTTCTGTTTCTGGAGAACACTGAATCTAACATTTGTCATTTGTAACTTTAATAAAAACTTCATCTTTCTTTCCCTAACTGAGGAACATTATTGGAATTTTTCTTACACATCACTACAAATTTGAGTCCAAGAGAAATTTTCCTACACTGGGTAATGAGGAATTGGAAGGAATCAAAGACAAGGATGCTTTTTGTGTGCACATTGGAAAAAAGATTTCCTAGCATAGAAGGCATTGATCTGTGAGGGATGAAAGACGGTAGTCTGATGTGTGTATATCTCAAAAGGGAAGGGAGAAAAATGGCAGTCAAGACCTTGGTCAAAGAGACTCACATCAACCACCAGGTGATTCATCTACCTAGACCTTGGGTAAAAATAACAGCAATGATAATTGTACATAACACTGATTGAGCACTTACTATTTGCCAGCCACTCTGGGAGAACTTTCTCTATGTTAACTCATCTAGGAAAATAATGTGGAAGATTTTGAAATGGGCAGAAGAGATTACTGGACATCTTTTCATTGGAATGCCAGACACTCCTCTGCTGATGCTTGCCTTTGACTAGACTGTTATGCAACTCCGTAGAGATAAAGATTAGCTTGTAGGAAACTGAAGGTAATACAACTTATTCCTGTCCATAGAAATGTGGAATGTATCCAATGGAATCCCATGGACTGCTGCCCTATGGCCATTGACCAGCTCTGCCAGGTTTGTATCCATTTGTAAATCAATGTCTTCGATTCTTATCTGACTGTGGATGTGCGCTCCTTGGACCATCGTCAACATCCAGTGAATTGCTCATTAATCTAGGAATTAAGTACAATCTTTGACACAAGTTCATTTTGAAATTATATGAGAGTGATAATTTTATTTTCTTTTAAAATTTGGACTTTAACACTCATCTCCTCTTTGGAATAATACTATGAATAATGGGAGCAGGGTTGATGGGAGACTTCCAGCAAGTAGAGAGAAGAAGACAGTGAACCACCAACTGGTACATAGATTCAAAGGAAGGAGCTTTACTAATCCCTTATAATGTGATTAGTAATCACATTACAATACATGACAATTGTAATACATGAAAATTCCTCCCTAGTATCCCTATGTTTGTAAGTCTCCAGTGTACAGGAACTTGGTTAGAAGGCAATCCACTCCCAGGTTGGAAAACTATATTCTTTGGCAGGTATTTCTGAGATTGAAAGGAATTTTCTCTCTCCGAAATGTTAGCCAAGCTCCTATGAAATACGTCTATTCCTTTCTCTACAAAGGAGTCTTTTAACTGTTTGAAGGCAAATAAATGATATCCCCAGTCTTCTGCACGAAATACATTAACCTGCTCCTTATCTGTGATGCTTTCAAGGCCTTCTTACCAACTTGTGCCTTCTTGTTGCACTTCATTTCATCCCCCTTCCTGCCCAGAAACATGGCACCTAGAGTTGGAAACAACATTCTGAGCCACAGTTCCCATGATCTGAGCTCTAGAAATGTGTAGGATGCTAAAAAGCCCCATGTAGGGGCACCTGGGTGGCTCAGTGGGTTAAGTCTCCCTTCGGCTCAGGTTGTGATCTCAGGGTCCTGGGATCAAGCCCCACATCAGGCTCTCTGCTCAGCGGGGAGCCTGCTTCCCCCTCTCTCTCTGCCTGCCTCTCTGCCTACTTGCGATATCTCTCTCTTTCTATCTCTCTGTGTCAAATAAATAAATAAAATATTTTTAAATAAATAAATAAATAAATAAAAAGCCCCACACTTATAATATGGAGTGTGCCTATGATTTGCTAAAATTCCTTTATATCATGAAGCAGGTATCAGTCCATTTTGCCTTCGATGTGTATTCAGTATGAAGAGTGGAAGTTTCTTGTTAACACACGTACTTACTTATTTCTAGTCAGAGTCATCAAAATCTTTCATTTTAAAGCAGTTAGTAATCCCTTTCATTCAATTTTTATCCCAAAAATCCTGCCATCCTCTGCTTATGTTAAATTATTTTTATAGCAACAAATTAACTTTAATGATCAAAATCTACCCAAGTATCTACTTGATTTAATACCCTGTGGTCCGATTATTCAAATGTGATAAAGAATTCATTTTGACAGTAAGCTAACAATCCATCAATATTTATGGCTGCTCTTCCTACTTGTTTAGGAATTCATGCTGACAAATTCCACATTTTTGACGGTTCCTCAGCTAGAAAGCTAGCCAGTGGTGGCAACCCAGTGTGGTGTTGACAAGGATCCACGGGTCCCTGAGATGTTCACAAAGCTGCAGAAGATTATCCCAAGGAAAGAAATACCCCTCAAAGACCCTTGGGCCTGTAATTAAAGTGATCAACTACCCGCTCCTGTAACTCTACATCTCCCA
Source organism: Mellivora capensis (assembly GCA_004024625.1). Classification (NCBI taxonomy): domain Eukaryota; kingdom Metazoa; phylum Chordata; class Mammalia; order Carnivora; family Mustelidae; genus Mellivora; species Mellivora capensis. Next base: position 19,738 of record PISX010005239.1, read on the forward strand.
GCCCCTGGCCAGGGCAGCCCGTGAAAACCAAACCTGTAATCAGAATGGGGGGAAAAAATAACAAAGCAGAGAACAGGAAACTGTGGATATCTTCTCTACCAGATGTCCCTCTGCTCAGTGAAGTTGCAAAAACACGGTAGCTCTAAATCTGACTTCTTTTCTTACAGAACTCAGCCCACCCTCCCTGCTGAGCTCATTCAGGGGCAAACAGACAGCTCCTCCCTGACGGTTACTAGCACAATGTTATCCTTGTTTTTCTGCCATTGTTAATTATGCACAAGGCACACTCAAGTTCTATCATATGTTGCCAAAATAACTGTTGGATAAAAGAAAAATAGAGTCAGCCCACTAGTTCATTGATCTTCATGATATCTAAACACTAATTTAAAAAAAAACACATTGATATAAATAAGAACATTTTGACATCCTAGATAGAATCTAAATTCTTCAATGTTCTTCAATATAAACATATTGCTTATCACAGGAGTCCTTCATGACATGGAAAGGCCCCTTTGATACTGTATAACCATCATAATCATGGGGAAACAGATATTGAAAGAGGAGGTAATGGGCCAAAGGTCACTAGCAAGGTCAAGGATGAAATCAGATTTAAGAGTGAAAGTTTCCACTTTGTTAGTCTTTATTCCCCAGTGAGATTCCAGAACATCCTGTTAGGTCTCGTTATATCTACATTCAAAGCGAATTTCTATCCTTAGCGAGTAAGGAAATCATCTAACATCACAGAATTCAATTATCCAATTTGATTATTTGGGGTATAGAAATGTGGATAACTTTCTCAGTGTCAAGTAACACCCTCGATGTTTCTCTTTGGTTAAATCTGACTAACTCCTTAAATTTAAAATTAGTTCCTAGTCCACTATTGATTTTGTTCCCTCGAGAGCCTGAGGTAAGAAACTCCTTGACCATCTCTTCTGCACACCTAAGCCTTTCGATTTTCTGAGGGACCAGCATTTCCATTAATTTGTGTACCACTTCAGCTGATGTCTGGAAAACCCTCTCATACATACAAGAGAGTCTTGGGTGGGCAATAAAGATTTTTTTTTTAAAGATTTTATTTATTTGACAGAGAGAGATCACAAGTAGGCAGAGAAGCAGGCAGAGAGAGAGGGAGAAGCAGGGTCCCTGCCGAGCAGAGAGCCCGATGCAGTGCTCGATCCCAGGACCCTGAGACCATGACCCGAGCCGAAGGCAGCGGCTTAATCCACTGAGCCACCCAGGCGCCCCGGCAATAAAGATTTTATTTAAACAGAGGACCAAACTGGCACCACCGAACACAATGATATAGCAATAAAGTTAGAGCAGTCACTTGGCTACTGGAACCTGCTAGAAAAAAACCATGGGAAGCTGTGCCTGTGGCTTCCACAGAGTAGACGGATCCATAGCCCACAGACAGTGCTCAAGGAGATGGGAGGAACTCCCTGGTGAGGAAGCTGTCTTCAGGACAGGGCTGGTCCAGGAGCTCAAAGATCGAACCACCAGGCCATCCATCATCAACCCCAGCTAACAGAAAAAATAAACCATTTTTTGTTTCCTCAGAAGGCTTGCAAAAGAGCTCCTGGGCCCCACTGAGCCTAGAGCAAGCTGCTCGGAGTCCGTCGTGTCCAGGCCCCTCAGATCAAAGATCGGTTTGAGGCAAAAGGAAGTTTTGAATTTGACAGGATTTTCCTGGACACGTTCAAAACAGGAATAACGTGACAGGCCAGGAGTAACAAACTCAACCGCCTGAGACTCTTAAATGCAACAAGGCTGGGTGCATGGGGGCAAATTCTTCAGGGTCTGAGGTGGTCCGGGCTTAGAGAAAAGCCACGAGGCTGCAAACTGGCACTCAGCACAAGAATCCGCAAAGCTGTGGCAAGACTTAGAAGTAAAAGGAGGGAGGAGGGAAGACAGATGAAAGTAAGCAAACGAATTCTTTGACATATGCCTTATGAGTTTTGACACTTTGATAGGAAGAATCTGTTACAGTGCTTAAAAGTTCCAAGCTCACCCCACAGGGTATGGGGGAAAGGAGCAGAAAGTTCAAAGCAAATAATTACCTGTTATTGATGTATTATATTTAAAGACCCTGGCTAAGGATTAAAGACGCTCTCAAGGCCGTTAACAGCCTGCAGTAAACAAGTCATGTTTCAGAGAGGAGGAGGAGAAAAGAATTTCAGAAGGATTTCCCCCATCAGTCCTTCTGGAACCCTCTGTAGGTAAGGGAGAGCATGTCTATGTGCCTTACACAGAAGGACATATTTAAGACCAGAAAAAAAAAAAAAGTCATCAAATACTACTGGAGCTTTGTCTTGGTGCCTGGGGTTTCCCCCTCTGAGCTATCCTCTTTTTATCAAGGACTTTGTTTTACTAACCATTATACTCCTGGCATCTCAGAGGGATACCTAGCCAGTCGGTAAGCGATAGATTTGGGTTGGGTGGATGGGTAGATGGATGATTTCCTGGTTGAACCTAGTTTCTTTTTTTCTTTGTACTTTGAATGAAAAAAAAAAAAAAAAAAGACTTTATCACTAAAATAGGTGGAGGTTCACCAGACCTAGCACCTCTTCCCTGCGGGCAGGTCTTGAGAAGGGATGGTCTCCTCCGAGTAGCCCCTCAGACATAATGGCGGGGTGTCTTCCTCAAGGAGGCACTTGACGATTCCCTGTTCCTGTTTCCCCTTCTGTGCTATCTGATCTCTCAGCTGAGGACTATTATTCTAATGAAAAACACTTCCAGGAAATCAGTCCAAGACAGATTTAATTTGATGTGGAAAAGAATTTCAAATGCACATTATGTCCGTCGGAAATTATGACCAGCTTTAGCTTTCAAGTACCCAGATCCGAAGATGCCACAGCACTTTGAAGGACATGGGGAGGAGAACTTCCTTGTTTTTGTTTTTTATAAAAAAAAAAAAAAAAAAAAGAAGAAGAAGAAGGAAAAGAAGAGACATCCTTCCCCCCAGGGAAAAGACAGTTCTGATCAACACAATCACAACCTTTCAACGGGCAGAGCCTAGACACACACTGAAGCCACCAGGCCACGTGTGGCTGCTGGAGGCTGCTTGGAAGAGTGTGTCTGGTCCCCAGAGGCCACCTCTCTCAAACACACTCTCCTGTGGCACTGCCCACTCAGGAACCTTCACGTCTCCAGCTCAAAGCTCTGAGCTGAGAATCAAGGCATCTCCAACCCCCCTTCCCTTGGCTTTCCAAGCCCAGCCCCCACGGGCACCCTCAATAAACCATGCCCTGTGTCCTCCAGGTTCACCCAAAGATTGTCACCAGAAGACTCCTCACTGAGCCCTAGCCAACCCTTCTCTCCACCCCTTCCACCCCAGATAGGAACAATTTTAGAGCAAAAAGGGACCCCATCAATACTGTACCTAAGTTCCAGAATAATAAAATAAAAAGATTAGATGTACTTAGATGTCACTGCCTCTCCTCTCTTGAGCTTTTCAAGACCCAGCCTCAAGCTTCTCCTCATTTGTTCTTGCTGGCTGGACTCAGAGGATACACAGTTAAATAAGGCAAGGCTCCCGCCCTTGACATCCACCTAGGTCTACAAATAATCTAAGAACCATCATGGTAAATGCCATTTCTCTATTTACATATTTTCTTATCATGGTGAAATGCATATAACAAATTTGCCTTTTTAACCATTTTTGAGTGTTCTAGTCAGTGGCATTAATTATATTCACAGTAGTGGGCAATCATCACCACTGTTTTCGAAATTTTTCATCATCCCAAACAGAAACTCTGTACCCATTATGCAAGAGCTCCCTCGTTATTCTCCCCCCCACCAGCCCCTGGCCACCTTGCCACATTTTCTGTCTCTCTGAATTTGCCGATTCTATATATATTCCCTGTAAGTGGAGTCATACAATATTTTTCCTTTCATATCTGGCTTCTTTTCAGCATATGGTTTCAAGTTCATCCATGTTGGTGTGTATCAGATTTTCATTCTTTTTTAAGGCTGAAGAACTTCCCATTGGGTGTATATCCCCCATTTTGTTTGTCCATTCATTCCATCTATGGACACTTGGGTCGCTTCCACGTTTTGGCCGTTGTGAATAATGTTGCTAGGAACATGGATGTGTAAGTATCTGTTTGAGTCTCTCTTTCAGTTCTTTCAGGTATCTAACCAGGAGTGGGACCACTGAGGCACCTTTCCATTTATAGTTGATGGATGAGCAAATGAGTAAACATTTTCAGCAGAGACACCAATTGGTACAAAGGCACCAAGGCATAGCACCACCCTGGGAAACTCTGTGCCGCCAGAAGCCATTAGAAATGGCTCCACCAGGGGACCCACAGATGAGGCCATGGGGACAGGAACTCCCCTGGAAATCCACCATTTCCATCTGCTGACTGTCCTTAATCCGAATGAACTCCCGGGAACAGCCAAAATTGGACTGGTTCCCGAACTTTCCTATTCCTTGGCATCGAAGGCAGAAGTCACTCTAGGAAGCCAAACACCACATGCACTGATGACAAAGTGGCCTTTACTCCATCCTTTTTCTGTCAATCCAGAAAGATCCCAAGCTAATGAGACTTGTTCTCCAGGAGCTACCATTCTTACATATAAGAAAAGATCAACGTTCAGCATTTTAGTCTGAACACCTCTGCTGTCCACCCCCCACCCCACTCAGTAGAGATGAGTTACCAGAGGTAGGAGAATCTTCTGCAGCATCTGTCCCAGGGACATACCCACCTACGGTGGGTCAGCTGACTTTGGTGATGAGCTCCATTACCCAGGGCGAAAATACAGGAAAAGAGGAGATTTGGGGAAGACTACGGCTTCATTTTTCAGATAGAGACTGAGAAGTGACTCCCGGGGTGGAGTAGGGGCAGAGGACAGATCTCCAGGGAAAGGCCAGCCTGGAGAGACATATGTGGGAGTCATGAGCACACGGGATGGTATAAACCAGCTAGTGTTATACCTTCAGGTCCTCAGAAAGAGGACCGAAGCCAGAAGTCCAAATTCTATTTAAGAGATAAATCATCAGAGAGTTAAAAGAATAGCAAACTTTGTGTGTTTTTGCTCACATCTGGCAGGAGACAGCACGCCTCCCTACATGCGTCCCAGGGGAGCGCCATGGGCCAACCAGCTTGGACTACCCTTGGGGGTGAAGCCAGTGCCACTGCAGACATGTGGACTGCCCCAGCTGGTTTCTAATGAGATTAGATAGACGTGTTTGTTAACAAGTTTCGTTAGAAGAGGAAGGGTGGTGGTAATTGATGCTTGATAGATAATCCAAGTCCCTACCAGGGCTAGAAAGGAAATCAGAATGTTCTAACATGCATTACCTCATCGAATCACAATTTGTGAGTGAGGCTTGATTGCTCCCGCTTCACCGAAGAGGAAACTGAGGCAGAGATTTTTAGCAATAGAGCCAAGATTTAAAACTTGGGTTCCTAATAACTTTATGGTTGACAAAATGGCCTAACTGGGAGGTTGTGGAAAAATGTTACCCCAATATAACTAACTCTCCTGTTAACCAAGAATTCCTGCTATCAACCATTCCTTAAAGGAGAAATCAGCACCACCACCCAAATAAGCTAAAATATAAAACTCTTACTTAGGAACACTTACTTATTACTACTTGACATGCCTGAAATTAGGTAATAAGATTAAAAATTAATTACAAAAAATGAATAAATGGGGACTCCAGTAAAAGCTAACTAGATCCCAGGCACTATCCTTAGCACATCTCGTGTATTTTATAATTAAATATTCACAAAAACCCAATGAGGTCATACTATCCCCAATGCACAGATTGAGAAAGTGAAGCCCAGGAGGTTAAGTAATTTGTCTAAGGTTAGGCAGCCAACCATAGGTAGAACTAAAATTTGAACCCTTCCTCTTAAAACCTATTCCATAACTCCTCCATGCAGTAATAATTCTTGTATCTGTTATCTCTTTCGGGAACTGGGAAATTCGTTCCTAATTTGCTTGGAATCCATGGCAACAATGGGTACATCCTCTCTTCTTCTCACCCCTCCAATACCCTACTCCCACCCGTCCCAGCAAAAGAAATAGAAGACGCCAGGTATAACCCCTCTAAACGAGGTTAATTTGTTGAAACCCATTGCTTGGACCTCCAGACATGAATTCTCCAGAGAGGAGACATCACCTCTATGGAGACACAAATTAATTCTTTGGAGCCAAAGAACACAGATACCATAATTGTTTGTGGCCCTGCAAAGCTCAATGCTACCATCAAAAGCTTACTTCTCAAAATTTCATTTCCCTCAATAGGGAGAATTTTAATTTAATCTCATTTTTCTCCTAAGGGAGATGCTAATGAAAAAAGTGGTTGAGAATCCACCGGGAAATCAACCAAGATTGAGAATGGCCCTGGGGGCCCAACCTGCACCCACATTCCTTCCCCGAATCTGGGCAGTGCTGGCTGCTAACCCGGTGGAAGGTCTTTTCCAACCTTCCCAATATCTCGCAAGAGTATAAATGCACTCTTCACACAGACATAAGTTTATATGTATGTTTCCAAAAAGGAAGAGTTTTGGAGGGTCTATTTGGAGAATTCTTAGTTACATGCTGTCCAGCTGTTCCCTCTGCGGCAGGACCCACAAACGGGCACAGTGACTCTCTGAGAAATGACGCAGGTACAGCCCAGAGCCTGGCCATCTTACGGGTGCCTTCTGGGATGGGGCACACTTCCGAAAATGCTGCTTCAGACAACAGTCACCAGCACCAGGGCCCGCCCCTATCCTATCACTCCGGATGAAGTGGGAGCGAGAGAAATCCTTGCTGCTTGCATTTCCTTCCTTGCCTTCTGAGTTCAGAACGTCCTGATGCTCAGCTTTGCTCCAACTGACCAAACCTCAGAAAAAGCTACACAAGAGAAAAGTAGAGAGAAACATCTGTCTACAAGTTTTCTCTCCCGGTGGCCATCTATAGGGAGCCGTGTAACCCATGCATCCGTCCTCAAACACACACTTCGCCTGCTGCTAGTACATTTCAAAGGGTTTCAGGGAAGAGTCAATGAGGATATGCGGATTGATTTCTTCCGTGGGAACATGGTTACAGACAAGAAAGAAGGAAGAGGGGAAAGACGCGGAGCCCTGCCAGCAATTCATCTCACAGCACGAATCTGCTAGAGAAGATGAGGAGAAACAGAGACTAAGGTGATGGGGTAAATCCTCAAAGTTGTAGGGAGTTAGCAGCAAGGCTGAGCACACAGCCTCCAGGAGCAGAGCCCGGGCACACTCTGCCCACCCGCACTACCTCTCACAGACGGGGGTTCTTTTAATAACATGCACTTAAAAAGTGAAATTGCCAGAGCGCCAGCAGCCTTTATAAGGATTTCGGCGCAGCACGTTTTCATTTCCTCCACGTGGCAGGACCACCTTCTTTGTTCCGATTTCACCCGCAAGACCCTAATCCGTGGACACTTGCCGTAACAAAGTGTTTCCAAGCTGGGATTTTGGAGGAGACCTACAGGCTATCTTCGACCACCTCCTCCCTTTCCCCTTCGAAGCCCAGTGGGTATTTTCCAAGTGCAGGTGTTTGGTTTAGCCCCAGCCTCTTGTCCACATGCACTCTTGACTGATGAAGAAAAAGACATGTCTCCAGCATGATTTTTTTTTTTTTCTCTTGCCGTCACCTAAGGATACCTGTACTGGATCCTTCCTGGCCACGGATCTTAACCTCCCTTGTTTCAGAAATTGCACCCAAGGCTCCAAAAACTCCTTAACTACACAGCATCTTGCTCTAGGTGGCATTTTCTACTGCCATCTGTGAAACTCAAAGTTTAGTTTCCATCTTTGGGACCATTAAGTATTTTCATCAGAGATCTTTATTTTACTTAGTGGGTTTTTTTTTTTTTCTTAATGCTTTCTTTAAAAAAAAATTATTCTGGATGTGTGTTTGTGTGCAAGGGTAAGGGTTTTGAATTATGTTTCTTTGATTATCCCACTTAATCAGGAACCCCAAATGTCACCCCAGAGCATCTTATGCATTGCTAAGCCATGTGTTTGCAATCGGCAGCTGCTCTTGAGCCGGGCCAGCATGTGTTTTTGGCTTTTGAATTCAATTTCAGCAACCTTGAGCTGGGTACAACATAGCTGGGCCGGAATTTGAATGGTGTTAGCTTCATTTGGATTCTATGGAAGACAGTTAACCGTCCACCCATCTGTCTGCCAGGACGTCCGTTTACACTCGTGCACCAAATCGCTCACTTCGGTCTGGGCCTCTCGGGCACGTACATCTGAAGTGCAGGGCGCAAAAAAGTCCACCGTCTGCTTGATGGAAGGCGGGTCCTGCGGAGCGCGTCGGTGTGAAAAATCCTGCGCATTCATGCACAGTAAGGGTAAAGAATCCCGGGAGGGCTCTGCCCAGCTCTGGCTTTTAATTAGTCAGTAAAGCTTGATAAATGGCTCACCTTGATAAATGGCTGTAGCCTCACATCCTCAGACATCTGGAGGGAAACTGGAAGGGAAATGTTCTTCTCATTCCAAAGAGCCAGATGTGTGCCATCACGCGGAAGGAATGTCCAGATGCCGAACGTCTCCACCGCATTCCTCCAAGCGAGCGTTTCCCGCAGTCTTTTTGAAAGTCAGATGAAGAAATTCTCGCTGAGGTTTACTCGGTGTGGTAGAGAGCACTTTCTACCACTTCAAATCCTTTCAAAGACATAAGGGTATAAATAAAGAAACTCATTTTATTATGAGACCAAGGAATTCTTTCTTTTTCAGATTGCTGTTCTATGTTTAAATAGACTTCGTTACCTAGATGGAGTGTGAGTGTGTGTGTGTGTGTGTGTGTGTGTGTGTGTGTGTTGGCTAGAGCAGGGATTTTAAAACAAGGCTACCAGTCATCATTACCTGAAAATCTTTCTAGAAATAAGGATCCCTGTTCCCAAACTGGACCTATTTTTTAAAGATTTTATTTATTTATTTATTTATTTATTTATTTATTTATTTATTTATTTGACAGACAGAGATCACAAGTAGGCAGAGAGGCAGGCAGAGAGAGGAGGAAGCAGGCTCCCGGCTCAGCAGAGAACCCGATGTGGGGCTCGATCCCAGGACCTTGAGTGCGTGACCTGAGCCGAAGGCAGAGGCTTAACCCACTGAGCCACCCAGGCGCCCCCCAAACTGGACCTATAGAACTAAAGTCTCCAGTTTTTAATTCAGAAATCAGTATTTTTTAAATGTAACCAGTTGACTTGGTCATCAGAGCACAGAAGGGCATTTGGGACCCAGAGACTCAGGGACATATGAACTAATACTAACACTATCATGGCTTTCACTGAACTCCTGCCATGTACTTGACAAACACCTGATTTAGCCTTGACCAGCACCGTATCACGGAGGTACTACGGCATCTCCCTTTTAAAGCTGGTAAGTGGTGAGGCCAAACATTCAAGATCCTGGTCTAAGGGGTTGGTGGTTCTTGTTAAATCACAAGCTCCTGCCCGGCCAAGGCAGACGTCATTCCCAGGACACTTCCCCTTGGCCCTGAAGTCTCCAGTTGATTAGAGCTGAATCGGGAGATTAATCTCTCCTCTGATCTAGCCCAACCTGTTTGTTTTACAGATGAATAAACTTTGACCTAAAGAGAATTAAGTGACTCTTCTGGGAACACCCAGATGAGAACTTAGATTTCCTGATTTTGTCAGAGTTCTTACCAAAGCACCACATTTCTGGTTTAGTAACTAAGCTCTTTCTGATTTAAACACTAAAAAGTCCCCTTGTCCTGGAAAGATAGCCACATTCGATGGCACTCAATTTCCTAAAACTTATGGGTTTGAGGATCTCTGCAACTAAGACCTTCCAGAATACCCAGTGTGTGCCCTTACAGGGTCCTGGGCTTTTGTCTGCTCATTTGGGGGGGTCTAGATAAGAAATCTTTCCAGATTTATCTTAGAAGTCTATTTTTTCTGATCCCAGTTCCATGAGCATATATTTAGGGGTTTAGGGGGGATCAAAGGTTTAAAATGGTTACCTCATGCCATTTGGAGACTCCAGACACATGTTTCAACAGTTTTCCCTGAGGTTCCCAACTCACATGTTGCTTACTGCTAAACTTCAAGTTAATATGACCGCTTGAGATTTAGACCTCAACATCCCACTGACATGCTCTGGAAGCTTCCTTTCTCCATCCCACACACAAGATTTTACTGTTGACATTGTTACATAATTTCCCTCAAACTCAGATTGCCAAGACTGATGTGTAGGGCTCCTACTGTCTGCAAAGGTGGGGCTGTGAATCTGTCTGGATTCACAAGGCTCCCTCAGCCTCAGAATACACATTCAGGTTCGGATCACTGAGATGGAAACCTCACATGTAAGACTTGTACTGAGATGGGTGCTGCTGTGCACCTAGGTAGCAAAGGTAGAAAAGGCAGACAGCTCAGTGACCTGGTTCCAGCCATCCTCCCATGACAATGGCCAGATTTGCTGTCTTTTCTTCAAGGATTTGGTGATTTTCTCCCTTCTCCCAAGCTCAGGATGCCAAGTTCTTATTGATGAGAGAAATAAAACCTCACACAATTGTGGGAAAGCTAGAGAAATAAGGCTCTGAAAGAGGCAGTCATTGATCAGAACATGGCACCAATGGACAAGTCAACATTGTCCAGGGACCAGGGACATCCATCTACGGAGGTGGGGTGGCAGAGAAGAGCTAGTGGAGAATCCTGTGGAAAGCAGGCCTGGTTCGCTGGTAGCTGGCCGGGCCAGCCACCAGGAAGATGAGCTGGACGTGGAGTGAGGCAAAGGAAGGGCAAGGTAGGCCCCGCTGGCTATAGCCTGATAGGCTTTCACTAGAAGCAGAAAGAATAGTCTGGAACCCACTCGTGTCTCCACATTTGTCTCTCACCATATCTTACACAACCATCTTCAGAGAGTAGCGGCTGCTTTCTTTCCACCTTTCAAACATCACGTAATCTCTCCTTGAGTGGGTCTAACTCACACCCACACACTGATTCTTGGGAACATCGTTCCAGCTTAGCCAAGCTGACACAGTGCAAAACCACCACAGTCTACCCCTTTTCAACGAGACATCCATATACACCTTTTTCAGTCATGTTTATTCCCAAGTAAGGATGACAGTAAAAGGATGTTTTCACCCAACATGGTGCAACTACCATCACACAACCAAAGACATACTAAGCAGCTCCCTAAAGTAGCATACTAAGGCCCATGTGTTACTTCAGCCATCTTGGGATGGCCATGTCATGCAAAACCATTTCTAAATTAAGACTAAAGTTTTTCCTTCTCAGTAAACTGGTCAGAAGGACTCTCAGTGACGCTGTAAGTAGAAGCTGAGAGAGAGGAGGCAATATGGAAGAACCAGGAGCCAGGAGAATCTGAGCCACTTGTTTGTAGATATTACACGTATCTTTAGGACCTGTGCCTGCCCAACTTTATGGCTTGATCTGTTAGAAAACCCTCAGTTCTCAATGGGTGGTATGAAGTCCAAGGTCAAGTGCTCGGTCTGTGCTCCATACAGACGTAGGGACTCAGTCTCTATGGCCTTGTAATGAGCCAAAAGCTATTTTTCAGATGGATAGTTATCTACAGAATGGCATGGCAATGCTCCCAAATCCTAAAGACCTTCCCTCTGACTCATTTATAAGGGGATGTCAAAGCCACAGTCTAGAGACACATCAGGTGTCATAAAATATCCTTGATTCCAAGGCCAAAGTGACAGCACAGTTTGCAAAGCCATCTACCACAGAGCCTTCTTTTGTTATGGGACCCACTCAAAACTGGCAGTTTCAGGGGTTATGCAACAAATTCTTCAGATGACATGACCAAATGAAGGGCAGACTTCCTTCCAGATCCATAAAGGTCTACTAGACTTTGTGTCTTCTTCTTAGTGGCAGAAGTGCTAGATGCGGAAACTTTCAGCATGTCATAGAGGATTGAACCTCTAGAAATTTTCACTGAGATAAGGGTTCCTAAATTTTTGTGTCATCTATTTCCACCCTCTCTGATACACATGTGTCTTATCGAAGTGTCTGGATCAGTTTCCTCTAACTCACTTCTTCGTCACTGGGTCCAATCAGCATGATATCATCAATGGGCATCCATGTAGTAGATCAGCATGACATCCCATGGAATAGAGGGACAAGTAAGAGCCTTGTGGATTAGATTATGACAGAGGACTAGAGATGAGTTAGTTCAGTGAAGGTGCGTTGCTAGCCCTACTAGCTAACAGCACACTGCTTCTGATAACCTTTCCTAACATGTACAGAGAGGAAGAGGCATCAGCAAGCTTGATAACTGCATGCCAGATGCTAGAGGATGTGAAAAATGTATGCATCTGGATAAGCAACGGCCATCGGAGTCACCAACTGATGGGGTGTACAATGATCCACTGTTGGTTCCTAAAAATCCATCTGTCCTCTGCACAGGCCCAAATTGGCAAGTTCAATGGAAATATGGTAGGATTCTCTAACTCTGGCTTTCAAGTCCTTGACAGTAGTACTAACCTCTGCAGTCACTCCAGAAATGCCATAATGCTTCTGAGGCCATTCTAGAACCTTCAACTTGGCCTTTCCCACCAAAGTAGCCTTTAGGTCATTCCAGCGGTCAGGGAAACAGGTGGGGGCTCTGCCAGTTGCAGAGTATGTCTATGTTCCAGTTATGCACCCAGAACTGGGGATATAAGCATAGGATAGGTTCAAGAGACACACTTGGCCCACTGTGAAATGGACCTGATGCAAAACACTATTAACCACTTCACCGCAACAATCTGCTACTCTGGCTGATGGGCCATTGTAGCATTTTGAGACCCCAGGAGGTAGTGTCATCTCACAGCCAGTATCCAACAGTCCCCCCAAAGGCTCACTAGTTCCCCCTTCCTTAATGACAGTCACCTGCAAAGTGGTAGCACAACCTCTGAAGAAGGTCAAGGAGATTTACACTATATACTTATGACTATACTTCAGGGCCAGCCCACTTCAGATGAGTGCAGTTGTGCCTGCCTCTGTTCTGAGAAACTAAATGGTAGACCCACTCCCCATGCCTATGGACTCTTGTGCACACATGTTCCCTTATGCACCCAGGGCACCTTCTACTAGGCTCTGAACAACCACACCACCCCCGACACACAATGCCCCTTCTTTGGGGAGGCTAAGTTTCTGCAGCTACCCAGGGGGAAAAAGGCAGCCTCAACTCTGCTTCCCCGCTTATGAGAACATGAACCCCTAATGAGATTCTCTGCATATAAATCCATTTGCCCCTTCATAAAAAGGCCCTATAAGTCAGGTATTATAAATTCTCCCTATATTCATTTCCTAGGCCTGTTGGAATTACCAGCAAACTAGGTGGCTTAAAATGACAGAAATTTATTTTCTCATAGTCCTAGAGGCTAAAAGCTAGAAATCAAAGTGTCAGCCGGGCCATGCTCCCTTTGAAATCTCTAGGACAGGAGCCTTCCTTACCTCTCCAACCTCTGGAGACCCCAGGCATTCTTTGGATCATGGTGGCATCATGCCAATTTTCTCTCCATCTTCACATGACCCTCTCCTCTATGTGCATCTCTGCATAGCCTCACCTCTTCTTATAAGGACCCTAGTCATTGGAGTCAGGGCGCATCCTGCTCTAGCATGAACTCAGCCAATTACCTCTGCAAGGATCCTGGTTACAAATAAGGTCATGTACTCTGGTTCAGGGTAAACATGAACTTGGGAAGGGGTGGGGAAACACTCTTCAATCCCCCAATCCTTCTAATAGTATTTCCCAACCCTAACTGCCTTGCATGCCCTTCGTGGCTCCCTTGAGACCCATGCATCCCAGGTTCCCATCCCACCTCCTGAAATTCTGCTATAGTCTTGCTGGGATGGAATCCAGGTATCAGTACTTTTGAAAGTTCCCCAGGTGAGTTTTACTGACTGTAGTCCAGTGGTCCATATGGTGCATGATGCTTTCCAGCCATATTATATCCAAGGAGAGCCAAGATCCCTGCCCGGCTCCCAATCACTGCTGACAGCCACCTGTCTCACCCAGAGGGATCCTACAAGATCTACAATTGCCATCCAAACTTTTGCTTAAAAAAAAAAAAAAAAAAAAAAACACAGGACATTGCATCCACATCATCAGACTTCCACTCAGGTCTACTGCATTCTGGCACCATTTTTCACTTTGGGCTTCTCTTCTTATATTGTCCCCTACAACACTCCAGGCAGCGTATTTCCAGGAAGCAATGGCACTTCTCAGTTAGCCAACATCTTCCCACACAATGCACCCAAGATGCACAGTAACCTCAGAAAACACAACTCCTCTTACTCCTGATGCTCCCCAAGCAGACCATCTCTTGTAGGTTAGGATGTCCCTGGAGGGTGGGATGGTCCCTGCAGGGTGGAACAGTCCCCTTGGCCCACCTTTCTCTCTCCCAATATGAACACATGTACCTAAGTTCCTTCTGGCCTAGCCCTATGCAGCAGCCCCACGTTCCTGTCTCCCCTGGTATTTACACATCACCCTTAACCCAATACTGTGAACTTAAATTAACACACACAAAAATACATTGGCAGGTCTGTGGCTATGCTCTGACAGGTTCCATTTAGGATGAAATCAAAGACTGGCTTCCCAAAACCCAAACCCTAGTAGTTTTCCTTGCTGGCTTCGGGAAAAAAAGCAATTCTCCTTTGTTCCCTGTGAGTGAAATTTTCCAATTGCAGAAGAAAGGCTGTGTTTTTCTCTTGGTAATTAAGCTCCCTAGATGAAATAAATCTACATTTATTTCAACCCTGAATGCGCATAGAACCGGGATTTTCCATCTTAGAGTTGCCCCCCAATTGTCTTCCTAAAACAGTGCCTTGTTCATCAAAGGTCTGCTCTGACTCTGGAATGCCTTCTTGTTGGGGCTGGTTATTGTTTCTTCACTGGGTGCCACTATGGTGGCCGAGAGGCAGGGAGGTAGGCCCAACTCGTCCAGTGATTAGCGGATGATGACTGATTATTCCCAACACTCTTCCTGGAATGATCAGCTAATCCTGACATGTTTAGTATCAGATAATGAAATGTGTAATAATAATGTCATATACCTTATGTAATACAATAATAATAATAAGCTATGTTCCCCATTACCTAGCAAGCCATAGAAAATTCCATGGAGGACACAATTCTTATAAAACGGATCATTCAATTACACAGTAAAGTGCCCCTGGCTTATCTCTGTTTGTACTTCCCTCCACAGCAGTGAAATTCTCTCTCTCTCCTCTCTCTCTCTCTCTCCACCCTGCTCTCACCCTACTTGTTGTTTCCATCCCTGGCGGTTTTCCTTCAAATGCTCTGCTTGGGGTATTAATATCTTTGCGGTGAGAAGCACATCTGCCTATTCCTGGAAAACTATATAAAGCAAAGGAAGCTAATCAAATGCCCAGAAAAGGACACAAAGAAACCTTGCCCACGTGCTTTTCCCCAAGGCCATTGAAAGTTTTCCTGTGGCTTCCTCTGGTGCCCACCTGGAAGGGAGCTGTGGCAGAATAAGATGACAGCTCTCTGGCCCTAATGCAAATGGAACATGCAAACACCTTCACTCCTTCTAGCTTTGCCTCCACTCACTGGCTAAAGATCAGCGGAAAGCACAAATCCTCAGGCTCACCGATGTCCTGGGGTGTCATTGACACTGGTTAGAATTCCTGTGCCTGAAGAACAGAGATTCCGGAGGAAGCCCCGAGTGGGGATGGGAGGAGACAGGTGACCTGGTCAGCCGGCCCCCTCTGCTGGCCTGCTGTATTTTGAGGATGGCACTCCGCCCCCTTTCCCCCCCTTGCCTCAATTACCCCATATGTAACAGTAAATAATTCAGATTTAGGGGTGTCTCACATCCTTTCAAGATCTAATGATCTGACAGCCTGAGGCAATGCAAACAGCCAATAAAGATGAACACTACCCAGCCTCTGTTCTAGCCTTGTAGACCAAATTGGTGACACGTATTTAATAATAAAGGTCTCAGTGACTTGCTTACACATCTAAAAGATTTGCACAAGTAGGAAGTTTGTGCCTATCCATTGTTTCACCGGGCACCCTCCCTCCGGGGGCTTTTCCATGTAAGCAACTGTCCAGTGCCCACCCTGTACTCCCTAACCTGGCTCCGCTTTTCTTTATCTCTGGTTGCTATTTGCCTCACGAGAAAGAAGGCTGTCCCGTAAGAGCTAATCTACGACATAAACTTTTCCTGGCCCCACAGCAGAGACGTGTTACCTTACAGACCAGAATACATTCCCACACAAGCTCCTTTGTCCAGAAAGGCTGGAAGACACTTTTCTCAGCTTCCCTTAAAGTTGGGTTTGAACCGCATGCCCAAGTCTTCCTCACAAGCACTGTGAGCAGGAGTAACACCACCCCCAGACCAAGGCAGGGAGGAGCAGGCGTGGATTCTCCATACCCACTGGCATCTGCACAGCCGGGAGCAGAGAACTCCCAGGAGGCTGAGCTGTGGCTGGAATCATTGCGGGTCCCTGAGTCCCGATGGGAGAAGGGTCTCGAAGAGGGATGTCTTATCACCTCAGAAGGCGGTATGAGCAAGAAATCACTGTGTTTGTGTTAAGCCACTGACATGTGAGGCTTTGTGACACCAGCAAAGCCTACCCGATCCTGGAACTTCAACAGGCCCATCCCAAAAGAGAAGGCGTTCCCAAGACCATCAGCCATTGCCCTGCCCAGCGCTGTCCTAGAAGTGGGGTCGGAGTGGGGGCCTTGGTCTTGGGAGTTTTTCTGGCTCCCACCGGCCAAGTCTTCCATGAGGTAGAAACGGATACAGTTATTCAGTTACATGCTTCATTACCTGAAACTACTAGGTGACCAGGTCAACCCAAGCCCCTTGTTCTTATTCACTGCTCACCGAAAAACCTTCTAATTATGATTTGGCATCCAATGCAGGTTGTTGACAGGGAGAGGATACCACATCAGAGGAACTTTGAGTCAAGACATTCCTGGAACAGAGTCTAATTAGAGATCGTCAGTGACAGCTGCTTGCACACTTATAGCCCCTTGGAGGGGAAATATCCCTTCCCAGAGCCCAGAGGCCAGGCCCAAGGGCCAACTTAGACAGCCATGTTTGAACCCAAGGGTTCCCAAACCACAGTCCAGCTTATGATTCATTCATTCACTTATCCATTCATTCACTCAACAAGTACTTATTAAGCACCTACTCTATGCCCGTTATAGGCACTGGGGATAGAGCAGTGAATAAGCAAACTCCCTGTTCTCATGAATATTATATTCTAGAGGGTAGAAGGCAGCTGCCAAATATGAAAATAGATAGAGATCACGTATCAGATGGATACAAGTACTCAGCAGAAAAATAAAGTAGGGTGAGGAGGACAGGAGTGTGATACTGGGTAAAGGGGAATTGTCATTTCTATGTCTCAAGGGAAAGGTTTCTCTGATATTTGAGCAAGACACTGAAGGAATTCGGGAGACGGCTGTGTAGGCATTTAGCAGAACAAGGGACAAGAGTGGATGTGAAAGGAACAGCTGCAAAAATCTTCAAGTGGAGCGTGCTTGTTTGGTCAAGAAACCTCAGGAAGCTGGAGGGGCCAGGGGATGAACAAAGGAATGGTAAGAGGAAAAGAATCAGTGGGGAACAGGGGCCCAGAACACACAGGACCATGTAGGCATGGCAAGGACTCTGACTTAGAGTAGAACGGGAAGTCCTTTCAAGGTTTGGAGCAGAGGAGTGATGCCATCTCACTTAGATTTGAAAAAGGAGAGATCTGGTTGCTCTGGTGAGAGAAGACAGTGGGAGAACATGTAGGAACAAGGAGAGATCCATTGGGTAGTTATCATGATAATTCAGGTGACAGATCACAGTGGGTACTATGGTCTATGGCATAATTCATCAAATTCTCAGAGGGATCTGAACAGATCATACCAGGAGAATGAAGCTGAGAACTTCAGGGACAGCCACTGAGAACGCATGAGGCAAAGAGCCTCTGGGCCCCAGGGCACAAACAGGATCCCCTGACCCCTAATACTGACCAGAGTGCTGACCTGACTTTCTGGTACCAATAGCCTCATCTCCAGAGTGCCGAACCTTGTGTGCGTAGATACCCTGCCTCAATCGGCTGTATCAGTCAGCTATTGCTGCATAAAAAAACATCCCCGAATTCAGTGCCAAACAATACTATGCATCCATTTTCAGGATCAAAGATCTACAGTTCAGCGAGGAAAATTATGCTCTGGGCTACAGTCTACAGGTCAGCTGGGGAAGCTCTGCTCCATGTGGTCACTCTGCAGCCTAGCCTGAAGACACAGCAGCTCCCCAATGACATTTTTTTTTTTTCTGTGCAGAAGTTGGAAGTTTCCAGAGAAGCAAGCAGAAACACATGATTCCTTCTAAAGCTTGGGCTCAAGGCTAGCACACTGTCATTCCCTTCCACGTTCTATTGCTGAAGACTGTCACTGGCCAACCCGACACCATCAGGGCAGAGGAACACACTTCTACTCCAGTAGCAAGAACTGCAGAGTCACCCAGCAAAGTGTGTGGATACCGAGAGGGTGAAAAATGGGGAATAACAATGCAGTCTATCACATCACCCCATTGGAAAGCGAGTCAGTGGCCTTGGGTAGGGCTTCTCAGACACTGGCACTCATAAGAATGGCCTTAGGAGCTCATCAAAGATTCCGGTTCAGTGGGTCTGGGGTGGAGCCTGAGAATTTACATTTCTAACAAGCTCCCAGGTGATGCTGTCCCTGCCAATCCCCACACCGCATGTCCAGTCACAAAGAGCCACATCAGGGGCACCTGGGGGCTCAGTGGTTAAGCCTCTGCCTTCGGCTCAGGTCATGATCTCGGGGTCCTGGGATCGAGTCCCGCATCGGGCTCTCTGCTGGGCAGGGAACCTGCTTCCTCCTCTCTCTCTGCCTGCCTCTCTGCCTACTTGTGATCTCTCTCTGTCAAATAAATAAAATATTTTTAAAAAAAGAGCCACATCATACTCCAAGGTACTGAGCATCAGATCCATGGGACAGTTGGTAGAAATATTTTAATTCTCCAGGTAATATCTAATATCTCACAATGCAATGCTTAGGACATTTCCTTAGCTGTGGAGGGAGAAAACTATCTAGACCCATCTATCTAGGTCTATCAAGACAGAGCTTGGGGGAACCCACACCTTGTTGCTCCTGACCTCAGGTAACAGAGAGCACACAGCTCATGTTAAACTTCTCAGCTTCTTTCTCTGTCAGATAAGGATTATGGCTTCCAAAAAGCATTCTTTTTGCATGCTGCTGAGTTACCCCTTCTTTCCACTGAGCTCACACATGATCTCTATTAAAATAGTTACGGCAAGGTGTTCCAATTATCTCTTTCCACCTGGTAAGCTCTGTGACAGTTATATCCATGTCTTCTCCATGAGTCTCCCTGATGCCTGACACTTATTAGTGTCCCAACTCACATTTGCTGAGTGAAAAAATGAGAGAAGGAACAAGATGGGCTCTCCCAGGGAGACAGAGAGGACTCTCGTGAAACCATTCGAGAACACTGCAAAGGATCTGATCGCCCACCCCACGCTGGGCCCCTGCCCAGCTGTGGCCTCCAGCCTTTCCTGAATTCCCATAAAGCAGTGGTTTTCTGCATGCATGAGAGAAATACCAGGAGATATTTTAAAAATCTCAATGCCCGGGCCACCATCCAAACCACTTAAATCAGAAGACTCAGGGTGGGACCAGGCATTGATAATTTTTTAAGCTCCTGGTGATTTCCATATGCATCCAGGACTGAGGACAGCTGAGGGCAGAGGACAGTCAGCTCCCCAGCTCGCAGGCAGCGGTGACACCTGCGAGGCAGATACAGGGGGACGGATGAGTCATGGATGGAGCTTAACCGCCACGGGCACTGCAGCTATTTAGAAACAACAAACAATCTGGAGAAACAAGAAACAGATTCTCCCAACCTTGTTATGAAAACAAGGGATTAGCTGTTATTGCATAAAAGCTGGTGCCTCACTAATCCTTACAGAACCTGTTTTGTCGAGAGTTCCAAAGAAGCGACCGGTCCTCAGAAGGCCCTCTCAGCTAGCGAATGGCCTGCCCAAAGCCGAAGAGAGGGCACCTGGCAGTGGGGCTAGTCTAGGGGCCCCTTGAGACCAGAAGCTGGCAGGCAGACAGGCCCTGAGGTCCCAGAGCGGGGCTGAGCACTGGAAGAGGAGCATACGGAAATCACATGCCATGAAAGTTGGAGAAAGCCCAGAAAAGGAGGAGGAGAAGAGAGACCAAGATGAGCAGGGGTGGACAGAGGAAGGTAAGGTGGAGAAGGGCTGAGAGGGGAGGCTGGCTGCTCAGATCTGCCCCACATCTCCCAGCTGCCAAGGCCCCTCTCCAGCAGCCATGAGACAGAGAATCCAGGGTCCTCATCTTTCCCACTGTCCCATGGAATGTTCTATGCATGTACTCCCCAGAGGGCCTCACGCCCCGGGGTTGGGAGATTGTGTTCTCCAAGCAGGGAATGTGTGGAACCCCAGTGGGGTTCAAAGTTCCATGTCACAAACACCCAGTGATTCAGGTGGAGAACAAGGCTGGTGGCTCCGGGCCACTCATAGAGAGACGATCTCGTTGGTTTCTTACCGCCCAGAGGGATAAGCACTGACTTGTAGAGTAAGAAAAGCCCTCTGCGGGTGAACATGAGCTAGGTAGCGAGCAGCCTGGCTTAATCAGAGGCCCCCGTAGCCGAACGCTGGAAAGGTTCCTCACACCCAGTTATCGGGAGCAGGGAGCCCAAGTACAGTGGGAGTTCAGCCCCAGAACCAGGCCCTTTGGAGACCTGAGGTCTGGCTCCTTGGCACTCAGTGAGGGACCAATAGGGGACTGGTGGACAAAGGCAGTCACCTGACCTGTGCCATACTGTCAAGAAAACACAAGACCATTCCCCGCCACTTCATTTACGGCAGGGACCCCAGCCCATCACATCAGAGGGAGACTAAGCAAAGCACCCACCTTCTCCCCCTGCAATTGGAAAAAGGAATAAGGATGCTGCAAGAGCTGGGGTTTCTGCTTTGGCCAGAGTAGAGGGGACACACCACTTGAACTTCTGATAATATTTTGCCCTCTCAGGGATTTGATGGCAAATCCAGTTTGAAGGGAGCCAACAACTGGGCCAAGGCCACTCATTCCTGCTCTTTGGACAGCGAGCAGTCATGTTGCCCTGGTTCTCCTGCTGGGGACACCATCTTGCTGGTTCACCCTTGTATGTCAGGCACTACAAGCCTCAGGCAGCCCCAAAGCCTGCCTTCGGGGTCAGCGGCTCTGCAGTCATGGTGTCCATTTAGCCACCAGGAGGGTCCAAATCAGGCAGACATAGGCTCAGTGGCATTTGAGCTCAACATGAAGCAGCAGACACCGCCAGAGGGTCTCAGGGTTGAGGGCGGGGGGAGGGGGTCCCGGGGGGGGGTCCAGGGGTGGGGGTCCAAAGAGATAAAACACACACAGAGCCCTTGCAACCCTACCAGGCACGTGGCAAGGGCTTGATAACCGAGGGAATCCACATCTGCTCATGGGGTTCCTCAAGAGCCAGACTACATTCTGGTCAACCGTCCTTTGCAGCCACTGGTCCCAGGACCCAGTTCTTTTTAAGAAGCAGCCTGAGAAGAAAGCTGGTTCTTGGCAGAGTGTCCAGCTCTGATGCACGGAGGCTGGCCCAGAACTTTTCTCCCCTCTCCCACCACCTGTGGGCTCTGCGAGAGCCTTAAGTTCCCAGGCAGGGCTAACAGCCTCCAAAGCCCCACGTCCCTCTGCTACCCCTTCTTCCCCACCACTCTGTATTTGGAATGGCCATAGGGAGTATGGCTATGGGGAGTCATGCTCTTGTGTGCTTGTCTATTGATTTCATTGCTTTTGGAGAAAGAAAGAAGAATTTCATGGTGTGCCAAATCTCTTTAGGGTGCTGAAAACATTCAAGAACCGGGTCCGTAGGCCTCTGCCACACTCACCCATATTTGCCCCCTTCCTGCCTGTTCTCCCCCACCCCTCTGTGTTGTCATCTATTTCTTCTTCGCCTCTTCCTTGTTGCCTCTTTCCTTCTTCTTCCTTGTTACCCTCCTCCCTTTTCATCCCTCCCTACACCCACACCCTGTGGGACCACTCTGGGCAGAGGATTGATGGTTAGCGGTGGGGGCGGGTGGGAAAAAGGGAGACTTTCCAGCTCCTTCTCACCATATCAGACTATGTTCACATACATCTGCAGGAGGTCAAGCAATTTCATTTCATTTTATTGTGCATGTTGAGATGAAAGTCTCCCTAAACTGAACTTGAGAGCTTATTTTTTAAATTGTAAAGTGAAATGCGTCTTAAGTAACTGAAAATAACCAGTGAATCTGGTGACCATTTGCCTTTCTGTTTTGAGAAGTAAACTAAAAGCCACGAGAATGACAGGGGGGTGAAACAGGACTGGCCTCATAGAGGAGTAAACAAATCCAATGATAAATATTTACTACGACCAGCAAAGTATAGGAGGTCTTCTGAGTTTCTGCCCCAGACTTGCCTAGATTTAGATGTTCCTGAGGAACAGCTCAGCAGAACAGCTCTGGATAGAGCCCCATCCCCCACTGTACCCAACCCCCGGCAATCAAGGGCATCCACCTGCCTGACCCTCCACCACCACCCCGCCCCCGCCCATCAGAACTCCTCCCCCACTAGGGGAGAAGTGGCCACAACAATATCAGAGCCCTGGTGTGGGCCCACGGGCTCTGGTTCTAACAGGGCGGGTGACAACTTTCCCCATGAGATGGGTCCAAACCAGCAACTTCCCTCACCTCCTGACCCACTTCCAGGGACCTCTTGCCATGGCCCGAGCCTCTCCTCCCCTCCCCAGAAGACTTTGGAGCCATTGCCCTCACCTATGTACACTCTCTCTCTTGCTCTCGCTCTCGTGCTCAGTCTCTCTCTCTCCCCAGTCTCAGCATTTTTGTAAACCAGCTTGTCCCGTGACTGTCATGGCACCTGGGACATCATTGTGTGCAATGCAGGTGAAAAGTGTTCCTGCCCCAAAGACAGATGGGCCTTTAAGAAGATGAATGATTTTTACTAGACCTTGTCTCCAAAACAGTCACCAAAAAACAATTCCATGCCCCAGGGTTCTGACCTAAAGCCTTCCGATCACAGCTACCCCCCATTAACTGTCAGACTTTTCCCAGAACACCTCCAAAATGAGACGAGTTCAAGACTGCACAGCAGAGGCTGATGAACTCAGCTACTTTGAAATGGGCATGCAATGAGAATGAGTCTTTGAGAAATATATCCTGGTAGAAATTTCCATGCCGGAGCCCAGTTGAGTTTGGTCTTTAAATTCCTTAAGAGATTTAAAAATAACAAATCCCATTCTTCCTGCCGTGGGAGTGACAGTCAGTGTGGGAATAGTTTCTGGGACTTTAAGTTGATGAAGGTCTCTCCTGCCTACCCAAGGATCTATTGACGTTCATCCCTGCCTGCTGGTTTCCGCAGATTCCTGCTGGTACACAGTCTAGCAGCTGCATGGCCTGGCCGGGCTGGGAAGGGGACAGGGTCATGCCCACCAGACCTGTCATAGGGTCACCAGCTGGCAAAGGCCTCGCTTTCATGAGTTGTTTTGACGACAGTTTGACTTTTCAACTCATTGATTTCTTTCCTTCCGAAGCATTGTTAGAGATAGAGAAATACAAATCCAGTTTCCTATTTTAACGGACCCACCAATTAAAGAAAAAAAAAAATACTTGTGTAACCCTGTGGATTGCAGGGCGTTTAAACAAAAATTAGGTTGCTTTTTGTTCAAACAGCCAGCAACATCGGAATTGCTATTTCCCCAATATTTTGATCCCTCCCTGGGTGGAAGAGAGAGTAAACAAGCTGCCAGAGGTCAACCCTCCGCCGTAGTAGAAGGGGCTGGGGCTGGAACAGGGGCTTCTGTCCCCTTGGTCCCTGCTCTTCGACCAGAGCTATCTCCCCACAGGAGCCACTGGGAAGTTTTCATTCTTCTGCCTTCCAGCAACACCACACTTGCAGAAAGAGAGAGCCCACCTTCTTCCCAAGTTCTCCATAGCAGACACCCCAAAAGCCCCCAGGGGACTGCAGCCCAGGCTCAACGTCGTTACGTTGCTATGTCCCAGAGGACACTCGCGTTCAGTCATCTTTGGGATGGAAGAGAGCAGCCGCCTTCTTCTTCCAAGTCCTTCTCTTCTCTTTCTCCTTCAACTAACACGTGTTTCAGGCCAAGTGCAAGTGGAGCAGCAGACCATGTTGAGCGGTGGGGAATACAGGCTTTATCGTGGGGCTAGCCCTTCCACCATCATTGTGGGAGCTAGGTGAGGCGTCCGAGCTAGCTGGTGACCTCCGGGCCTGGTGTGCAACAGGCCGGAAGTCAGCAGGCCAACCCCCAGGAGCGGAAGAAGGACGGAAGCCGGGGAGACCAGCAACCGATGAGAATGCATCTGTCTCTCACTGCATCCTCCAGCCGTGATGACGGAGGTGACCTGCAGAGTCAATTAGAGACAGACGAAGAGACGCAGGGGAAGCCAGATCTGTTCAGATCTCACTGCTGCCCCACCCAGCAAGGTCAGCCAGCAGGTCAGGGACTTGGGGCTCCCTCCACACTGGGTGGTGCCTGACCCGCTGTGACCCCCGGAGCATTTGGCTGTCTGGCCACTAGTTCACACCTTCCAAGTTCCTTACAAATTTCTCCTGGGGCGAAGTGTTTATTCTTTCACCCAATCTACCGCATAAGTGGTTGGACGTGACTTCAGACACTTGCTCGTCTCTCTGTAGTTCACGTCGCACAGACAGAGCCCCAAAGGGAAGCCTGATTCCAAGGAGGCTGACCCCAGACTTAGGTTAACGTCCAATCTGTACGTCAAAACCCATTTTGAAAAGACTTCTTTAATATTTTCTACTATTGTACTATTTCACACAAACTTACGTGAAACTTCTTAGAGACGTGTAACCATGAGGAAGATACCCTTATTTCTTGCTCAGGCAAATCTCACCCCAAAATATGTGAATACTATTGACACACTGAGAGTCACATCTTGTCACTCATCTACAAACTCTGGACAGGCTTTCAAAACAAATCACCTTCTTCTATGCCAAAGTGCGGCTTTAAATTATTAAACCAGGGCCCCTGGGAGGCTCAGTCAGTTAAGTGTCTGTCTCTTGATTTCAGGTCAGGTTAAAACCTCAGGATTATGAGATAGAGACCTGTGTTGGACTCCGCACTGGGCATGGAACCTACTTAGGATTCTCTCTCTTCCTCTACCCCTCCCCTCCTTAAAAAAAAATATATATATATATAATTAAATATTTATTTAATATATTTATCATTTAATACATATATTTATTAATATATATTTAATATATATTATTAAAATTATTAATTTAAGGGTTAAATGTACATTATTAAAATACATTATATAAAATTTATATATTATTAAAATGTATATAATATATATTAAAATATATTTTTATTTATGTATAAAATTATATATTTATATAAAATATAATTATTAAATTATATTTTATAATATATAAATATATATATGTATATATATTAAACCAAAGCAACTACTGTCCCCTCCATAGTTAATCTATGTAACTTAAATGGTGATCCATCCCACTTTGCACAATGCAGAGCCATCTCAGGCTCAGATCAAAGGCAGCACACACCAGGGCTTCCCCTAAAAAGAAGACAAGACATCTCATGTGGTCCTTAAAGGTCCTGGTTGATAAAACCTGGCAAGACTTTCTTCTGTGCATATATAAGACACACACACAATGCTGAATAAAATCTGCCCAGATGGGTAAAAACTTTCTGATCTGTGTTATGAATAACAAAAGGATCCAGAAATCAATAGGCTGCCTGAGGGTGTGGTGGTTTTAATTTCTTTTAGGTGATTGAGGTGTCCAAGCCACCATGATGAATGAAGCTGGAGTCTCACTGTACTGGGGGAGTATGTCCCATGATCCCAGGAAACCCTTGCAAAACCCCTGCCTGGTTAAATGAGCTTTCTTATAAGTTCAGTATTTACTGGATCAAGTTTATTGTCATTGTTGAAAATTTCAATCAAATAGATTGGTCCACTTTCCTGCTTTCCTCTATAACATAGGCCTAGCATGTGCTAAGCAATAAATAGTAATAAATGAAATAATTAATATGTTTCCCATTATTGATCTAATATTTTGGAGGGCTTCAAATGTATACTCTGTACACAGGAATTCCAATACCATAAAAACAAAAGCTACATATCGATTACTGGCTGGATATCCAATAAACTTATAATACGCTTTACAAGATTATTTTAAATAAATCCGTACTACGAATTTGTCTTCTTATCACCTGCTTTTTGGACAAAGGATTTCCTGCCAAAGGTTATTCTGGTAAATTGAGGACAGCCATTGGTTTATCGACTCAGTAAATTTTTCACACTTCCTTTGTTATAGTCTCTATGTTGGCCTTGAAAAACAGTAAATATAGAATTCAGCCTCTACCCCAAAAATATATGCTCTAGATTTCAAGATATACTACAAAGCTATAGTGATCAAAACAATATGGTACTGGCACAAAAATGGGCTCATAGATCAATGGAGCAGAACAGAAATTCCAGAAGTAAACCCACATTTATATGGTCAGTTAATCTTCAATAAAGACAGCAAAAGCATACAATGGAAAAAAGATACACAAAGATACACAACAAATGATATGGGGGAATACTGCACAGCTATAAGCAAAAGAATTAAATTAGATCACTTTCTTATACCATAAACAAAAATAAACTCAAAATGGATTAGAGACATAAATATGAGACCTGAACCCATAAAATTCCTAGAAGAAAACATAGTAATCTCTTTGACATCAGCCATAGTAAACACTTTTCTAGATATATGTCCCTTGGCAAGAGAAACAAAAGCAAAATTAAACTATTAGGACTACACCAAAATCAAAAGCTTTTGCATAGTGAAGGAAACCATCAACAAAACAAGAAGACAACCCACCAAATGGGAGAAGGTATTAGTAAATCATATATTTGATAAAGGGTTAATATCCAAAATATATAAGGAACTTACACAACTCAACACCAATAATAGTAATAATAATTTAATTAAAAATGGGCAGAAGACATGAACAGACATTTTTCCAAAGAAGACCTACAGATGGCCAACAGACACATGAAGAGATGCTCACCATCACTCATCAGCAGGGAAATGCAAATCAAGACCACAAGGAGATATCACCTCATGGCGGTCTGAATGGCTAAAATTAAAAATACAAGTGTCAACAAGTGTTGGCGAGGATGTGGAGAATAAAGGAACCCTCGTGCACTGTCAGTGGGAATGAAAACTGGTGCAGCCACTGTGGAAAATAGTATGGAGGTTCCTGAAAAACTTAAAAATAGAAATACCATATGATTCAGTAATTTCACTAAGGGGTATTTACCCAAAGAAAATGAAAACACAAATTGAAAAGATAAGATATACACTCCTGCATTTATTGCAATATTTTCATACTAGCCAAGATATGAAAGCAACCCAACCCAACTGTCCATCCATAGATACATGGATAAAGAATATATGTTTTATAGATAGACAGGCAGATATAGATATATAGATTTCCATATGTAGACATATATAGATATATAGATATCTATAGAGATAGATAGATAGAAAGATAGAAACATAATGGAATATTACTCAGCCATTAAAAAAAAGAAGGAAATCTTGCCATTTGCAACAACATGAATGGATCTAGAGGGTATAAGGCTAAGTGAAATAAGTTAGAGATATACAAATACCACATGATTTCACTCATATGTGGAATTTAAGAAACAAAACAAAGACAAATAAGAAACAGACTCTTAAATATAAAGAACAACTGGTGGTTGCCAGAGGGGAGGTGGGTGGGGGATGGGAGACATAGGTGAGGGGGAGTAAGAGTACACGTGTCTAGATGAGCACTGAGTAATGCATAGAATTGTTAAATCATTATATTGCACACCTGAAACTACTATAACACTATATGTTAATTATATTTAAATTTTTTTAATTAAGCAACAACAAAAAAAGAATGCTAACTAAAAACAAACAAAATACATATATATAAAAAATATAACTGATGATGTAGAGAAGTGAAATAAACCAGGAATTACAAGATGGTGGGATAAGTGAAAATGGCAAATGCTTTAGGTAGGAGAGGGATTACAGCGGGAGAGGGCCACCCTGGTGGAAAGGGGTAGTCTATTTCCGCCACTGTTTAGAATTGCTAGTAAGAGATGACAAATTGGCTTCCGGTCAATTTTATCATTCTCTTAAAATTCTCTGCAGACCACGCACCTCTTATTTCCTGCACTGCTTCCAGGCCACCCCTCTTCCCTGATGGCCCCTGATTGGCAGGGGGCCAGGAGAGTAAACTCACAGAGCAGAAGAGGAGAAGAACATGGGCAAACATGAGTCCCGGCTCCTCAGAGACCACCCCTCAGAGAGCTAACAAGGACTTCTGGGGCAACTGAGTTTTCGGATTAGATCCATTGTCATCTGGCCATAATTGGGACATTAATCTTCCTATGAGGCTCATTTGTGGCTGAGTTGGAAAGTCATGGCAATAATCAGGGAGCAGGACAGTAGTCTCCAGCAGTTTGAAGGGGCCCAAAAGGAGAATGATCTACCCCCCCCCCCACCGGAGGGGGACATATCAGTAAAGGCACTGGACAAGAGCCGTATCTGTCTTACCAGGGAGTTAAGTGGGTTTGAGGGTCTCTGGGCAGAGGAAGCCCATTGGGTAAAGCATGGAACAGCCTGGCACTGGGAGCCACCTGTTGGCACAGAGGGACCTAGGAGCAAGTACAGTGGAGAAAACTACATTCACAGGCCCAAGTTGTTCCAATCATACTTAAGAGGTTTTCAAGGGGCACCAGGGCAGCTCAATCGGTTGGGCATCTGACTCTTGGTTTCTGCTCAGGTCATGATCTTGGGCTTCTGGGATCGAGCCCAGGGTTAGGCCCCCCCCCACTCAACAGGGAGTCTTCCCGGGATTCCCTCTCTCCCTCTCCCATTGCCCATCCCCCGGCTCACATACACGCACTCTCTCTCTCAAATTAAAAAATAAATCTTTAAAAAAATTTTCTCAATAACTGAATCAAGTACCTGCTTTTGAATTTAAATTTTAAATAATTAAGGTTAAATGAACAATTCAGCTTCTTAAGGCACTGCCACATTTCCGGTGTTCTTGAAATAACCCTGTGGCCGGTTGGCCGCTCCTCCAGACACCGCTTCTGATAGTGCAGGGCCGTGCAATCCAATGACACATAGCAGTCAATGGGCACCCTGGGCCAGAGACCACTGCACAAGGCAGTGGAAAGAAGCAATGGTGTCAGTGGCTTTTAGTGCTGTAGCCTGGGAGTGGAGGGTCAAGGATGAAGGAAAACTGAAGAAAAGTAGAGAGTCAAAGTAAATTTCTTGGATATTGACTTTGAAGAGAAGGAGAGGGAAAGTAGAGTATCCACAGTGAATGCAGAACCACAGGACGTTGGATTTTTGTTTGGTGAGACAGGAGAGTTTCAGGAATACTGGTGGGCCTGGAGAAAGAAGCAATACTGAGAGAGAGGTTGCGGTATTGGCGGATAATGGAGGCAATCTTTGAGACTTTATTTCTCTGAAATCCCTGTGGTCATATAGTCATACAATCAAGTTTATTGAACGCTTCCCATGAGTTGGTCATGCTCATCTCATGTATTATCACGTTTAATCAACATGTAATTACCGAATCATAGAGTTTGCATTGAGAAGAGAAGCAGAGCCTGGAAAGATCACTGTTAAATCAGTTGGAACTGACACGTAATCATAATCAGAACATAATCCCCAAGGAATATGCTAGCATTTGGATCTCTGAGCCAAAAGGAAAAGGGTCCCAGTTACACTGACATACTCTTTCACACGGTGGACTCTTGCTTGCTCCTATGTACAACCACCACAAAGCAGCTTCTGACTTGGAAGCAGGGTGGGAAAAGCAGGAAAAAGAACAGACAGGATCCCCAGTTTCTGTCCCGGTGCAGTGCCATCCCCCAGGGTTACAAACCGTGGCGAAAATGTTGCCTGCAAGGAACATGTGAAGATGGCCGCTCTTGGTGGAGCCAAGGATCCACCTATAAAATTCCCTCGTCTGTCCCCCCGTGACCAAATCATGTGCAAAGTCCCGGGAAAGATCCCTCTGTCAATGCCTGGAAATCGTAAGGAAAAATGGTTCATCTGAACCAGCCCGGCAGAGAGGCAAACATCTGCTCGCACATGCAGAAAACATGTCTAGCCCACTTCAAAGACGTCGTGCATGTCTTAACCACCAAAGGAAGGAATTCTGAAAAGAAAGCCATAAATAAGTCTTACGGGGGGAAGACATGTTCAGCATTTTTGATTGCGCTGTTGAAAGGCAGAGGTTTTTTTCCCCCTTTCTTCTCTTGCTGATCTTGAGCCAATAAAGCTATTGACATAATTTTTTTAACTGATTACCAGAAACATATTTTTTTTAAGCTTGCCCATCTGGAATAATAATCCCAGTACACGAGAAAGAAGGCAGTAGCTTCACCTGCTTTGCAGAATCCTGCTGCTCTCCAGTTCCAAAAGTTCTGCATGAGAGAGACTCTTTGGGCCACAGTGTCGAGCACCAGAAGGAAAACCACAGGTGAGAGGGTAATCTAGGGTAATCTCAGTGTTCATTGCCCCCCATAGGGTCATGCCCATTTGTTTGCATGAAGAGGATTGCCTCAGGGGATGGGCGATGTCAGGTCTGTACAAAGCCCATTTTAGGACTCTAATACTTTTGTGGGCCGAGCAAAGTTCTGAATTCTTTACATGTATACATATTTAAATTCCTTTTCTCCTCACAATAGCCTTTATAGGTACAGAAAGGTTAAGTGACTTTCCCAAAGTCACACAGTTGTCAGGGCCCAGCATTTGACCAGGCTGACGTGCAGTCTACAAAGTCCCTGCTAATCCCAGGTGTCTCCCTTCAACCCAACTCTTCTCTGGACTGTTCTTGCACTTTAAAACCCACTGGGCCCAGTGAGAAGGGACTGACCCAATTAAGAAAAAGTCCCTCAGCTCTTCCAAAGCCAAAATTCCAACCTATGTACCTAATGGATATATAGACGCCATTTTATTTTTTTTTAAGATTTTATTTATTTATTTGACAGACAGAACTCACAAGTAGGCAGAGAGGCAGGCTAGAGAGAGAGAGGAGGAAGCAGGCTCCCTGCTGAGCAGAGAGCCCGATGCGGGGCTAGATCCCAGGACCCTGGAATCATGACCTGAGCCAAAGGCAGAGGCTTTAACCCACTGAGCCACCCAGGCGCCCCTAGACGCCATTTTAAAGGTCAAGGTCTTACTCACATGTGAAGAAGGGGCTTCTTGCTACCATTTCCAAAGGTGGGCCTATCCAGATGGATGATTGGTGGTGTTCATTGGTCATTCGTCCCATCTATCTCAGTGTGTAGGAAATAATGGGGGTATCTTCATTAATTGGGTTCTGGTTCTGGCTGCTTCCAGAAGGAGCCAGGGAAGCAAGACATTACAAAAACTAGGGAGCTCTGCAGAGAAGGCCAGGAGTGATGGAAACAGAGGTCTGTGAGGACCTATTATGCTTTTCATCCCTGTGCTTGGGTCCTGCCACCCTGGAGAAAGGACTGACCTACTACCAGAGGGGATGTCAACAAGACTGGTCAAATATGATAAATTCCACCTGCATGAAATCAAAGATACCCCTGAAAAATGTCTCTCCCTGAAGCAGTAAGCTTTCTGAATTCAAGATGGAAAATCCCAGGAAATACACATACCAGAGGGCCCGGAAAGGTCTAGAACTATCCCAAACGTCAGAAATAATGTCTCCAACCTCCTAACCGAAGCCATGGAACTGGGCCAACTGAATTCTGAGTATCTGGAAAAGAAAGAGAAGGGCTCCTGGCCCAGGCTGAAGGGCACTGCCCCATTCTGGGGGCTGCCCTCACTGGCAGGCAAGCTGGCCCAGGCTCCCAGCCAGCTGCTGGACTGAAAAGGAAAGAGTTCCAATGAAGCAGCTGTGCAGGCTGGTCAGGTTCTTCGGAACTGTAAGTCCTGGTGAGCATCTTGCCCCTCGAGTTCTGGCCCCCATCGCAGGGACAAGGAGGACAAAAAGTGGAAAGTAGCTGTGACGTGCTCTTGCATTTCTCTGGGCCACCCCACTCCCCGTGGCAGGACTCTTAAAACGATACTTGCCACATATCTTCCTGCTTGACCCTCAAGTCTACGTGCAGCCGTGCTGCTCTTCCTATCTACAGAAAAGGAGCCAACCACAGAAAGGTTGTAAGTGCGGTTTGCAACTGGAAAGCTCCTCTCTGAACCCCGTCAGGTGGGGTCCACCGACTTACTTCACAAAATCCTGGTATTTTTATCAACCTGATCAATTTCCGATCATGGATCCCAGAACGCACGAGCTGGGAGAGGTGTCAGAGACCTAGCCCAACCCTTTCCACTCCTCAGAGAAAAACAAGGTCCCAAGAGCTGAAGGCGGTGCTCCCTTATCCACAGGTTGCTATAGCAGCGAATCACCACAAACCAGATGCCCTAAATCGACACCCACTTATCACTTGGGCCCAAATCAAGGTGTCAGCAGGGCTGCAGACCTTTCTAGAAGCTCTGGGAAGACTCCTTCTGAAGCTCATTGAGTGCGTTGACAGAATTCAGGTCCTCATGGTTCTAGAGCCAGAGTCCCCATTTCTTCGAAGGCTGTCATCCAAGGCCCGCCTACATTCCTGTCTCACTGCCCTTCCCTCCTGAAACCAGCAAGACATACGGAGCCCTTCTCTTGATGTGACTGTCTCCAAATCTTCCTTCTGCCTCTTCTCTCGGACTCTAGCCAGAGAAAGTTCTCTGCTTCCGAGGGCTTGCGTGATTCAGTTGGGCCCACCGAGACCATTCAGGATAATCTCCCTCTGGTAAGGTGCTTAATGAAATCTGCAAAGTCCTTTTGCTAGGACATGATCATATGGTCAAGGAATTAGGACATGAACATCTTCTGGCCATGCAGTCAGTTAGAAACCCAGAATAGGTGTTTAACCCCCAAAGTCAAGCGTGGTGTGTGGCAGGAGCCTCAAAGCTCCAGGCCAGACAGGTTTCTGGCTGGAGGCTTGTATCAGCAGAAGGAATGGCCCCATTCCCTGCCACCGAGCGACAAGCAGGGGGACCATGGTGCCCTCCGGTTTGCCTGGTCTCTAGGGCTTGTTTTGGTGGTGCCCCTCATCATTTTGTGAGCGCTGCCGCACATCCTCGGAACATTCAACAGACAGATGTGCAAACATGAATACCAAAACCTACTGCAAAATATTCATTTGTATGTTAATGTATGCAGTCATTCAATAAACATTTGCGGAAAGCTTACAGCAAGCAGGCCATGTGAAAAAGATTTGAGGATCTGTAGTATCTTTGAATTATTTATAAGGCAGTGCCCTCCCCCTCTGATTAATATGAATAACAGAACCGACCACATCCGGGCCTTTGCACAGGTCAGCGTTCGTGCAGAAGGTGTACCCTGAAGAACCTCAAAGGGCCGTGTTTGGGTCTGGTGGTGCAGTAACCCACCCACTGCACAGGTGGATGGAGATCCAGACTGAAGCTGAGTCCCCTTCTAGCAGAGTAGGACCTGGGACTGCTGTCATTGGTCCCTCGGGCCCTACAGCTGCGTCTTTCTGCCAGGACGCCTAGGGCAGAGGCACTGGCAGGAAGACAGGCGTCCAGCAGGATGTATACCTGGCTCCTCGATGAGGCCAGCAGGGCTGCCCCGCCAGGATACAAAAGTTACAGACCTCTGTCCATACTCGGCCAGAGCCCTTTGCTCATGTCGTTCAAAGGTGTGCACCGTTAAGAGTCTGAAAGGACTGCCACGTGAAGATCTGAAAGGACCAACACAACCCACGGAGTAGCTACTCCCTTTTCAACAAGATCCCATATTTATTATAAAACATCTTTAGCCAACAAGCTTTCTTGAAACGTGGTTCCATTTAGCAGCAAATTTAAATTGGTGTAGCTGGAAGGGGACTTGAAATAGGAACTTTTATTCCAAAGCAAGGAAAATGGGATCCTGGGAGGTGGGGTGACTTGCCCAGGAGCCCCGGTGAGTGAGTTCTGAGAATTCAGAAGCTCTGGCGCCGGCCCTCCCTCCATCACACCACGGGGCCTCTGACGGCAATGCCAGCAAAGTGATGTTTAGAAACTGATAAACACGTATGTGTGGGTGTATTATATGACAAGTTACACTCCACAAGCATAGCGCTTCCTACAGAAGCACTGACAAGTGGAAAGAGCTGGCTAAGGGGAGCTAAGTTCTGGTCCCCGATCTGTGAGTAACAAGCTGTGTGACCACAGGGAAGTTGTTTGACGTCTCTGGACTTCATTCCCCTCATATGTAAATGGACTGAAGTTTAAAGCCTTTCCTATCCCCAACACCCATGACTAAGAGCAAAAAGCCTTGTGGGGTTAGCTACGTGTCTTGCGCAAAATAGAAATACAGAAGGATTTGGGCTGAAGACTCCCATTTAATTTGTTCTGCTGGAGTGAAGGAACTCCGGGTCTATGATAAGATTCCCCCTTCCCGATGCACCGAGTGTCATGTGAGAGGCAAGGGAGGCTCTGGGCAAGAAGGAAAGAACAGATGGCAGTCCACCACCTACCCTGCCAAGACCACCTCCCCACAATTGCTGCAAACCGGACCCCTTGAGGCTCCTTGAATCACCACGATTGATGGGTTCTCGGTCTACACACTTCCCAAGGCCCTCCCATTCTTGTGAAAGGTGGCAGGGGATGGCTGCTGGGTTCTGGGCTCGCACTTTCTACCTGATCCTTAATTGGACTGGAGACGTGAGGCAAGGAGAACAGAGGAACACGCAGTCCCGGGAACCCCAGCCCCGCTCTCTGGAAGCACCACCCTCGTTGACTAGGACAGCTCTGAATGTGTCTGGGCAGCTCTCCACCTAGAGGAAATAACACATACACAGATGTTCTCTTTGTATAAATGAGAACACGGGAGCTCTGTCCTGCTTGTAACCCCCGGTATTCCTGGGAACAGCGCGGGCCCGAGGACATGTGTCCATCAGAATGGCACCCACTCCGTGCAGAGGTCTTCCTCAAACACCAGGACACTCAAACCTGAAGGATATGAAGACATTTTGTGCCCACCATTCATTCAAACACGGCGCATGATGAGAGAAGCCCAAAGTGCACAGAAACTGATCCTCTAGTGAGAAAAACACCTCCAAGATATGTAAAACCAACAGAGGAGGCTAACCAAGTCCTCATTGGCCTGACTCATGTGGACTGAGGTTCAACAGAAGTTCAAGGGGGGAGAAGGGTAGTAAAGACCTTGCTCACTACCGTCACACCGTTTGCCTGGCAAAAACAGGTATGTTGAATCCCAAGACAGTAATAAATGCCGTCTGAAGACAGAAAAAAAGGAGTCAAACCCCAGATGTTTTTATTACTTGGGCAATATTATGGTTTCCATGGTAACATTTGCCCTCTGTTTATAAGAACAGGGCAGGGAAAGGGGGCAGATGGGATTTTTTGCAGTAATTTTTTCCCCCAGCTACTATTGTGGCTTTCATTATCAGTGGAAGACCTGAAATCCCACCAGCCCAGGTCGTTACTCTGATCTTTCCCAGCAAAAGACTCAGGCAAGTAAAAGGAAACCACCTTACTAAAAGCAGAAACACCCTCAAAAGTGAAAACCAAAATATTAAGAAGGGCAACCCCTTAAAAAAAAAAAAAAAGATTTAAGCATACCCAACAAATGGAAATCCCCCATAGAAAGAACAAAGGTGGGGGCGCCTGGATGGCTCAGTGGGTTAAAGCCTCTGCTTTCGGCTCAGGTCATGATCCCAGAGTCCTGGGATTGAGCCCCACTTCGGGCTCTCTGCTCCGTGGAGAGCCTGCTTCCTCCTCTCTCTCCCTGCCTGCCTCTCTTGCCTACTTGTAATCTGTCTGTCAAATAAATAAATAAAATCTTAAAAAAAAAAAAAGAAGAAGAAAGAACAAAGGTGTGCAGCTCAGACGAGCCAGAATTTGAAGGTTAGTGGGGAATGGGAAGGGAGCCTGTGTTTATGAATGAAGCCATCTCATAACATACTCCCGTGCCCTCCCATAGAGAATACCAGGGTGGGTGCCGAGAAGAGGGGGCGTGGCCTCCTCGCACCTTGGTCATCTACTAGCCGTATCTGGAACAGAGGTTCGTTCCCGTGTGGTTACAACTGCAGCTGTCAGCATAAGTCTGGGCTGGCCCTTGCAGATCACATTTTGGCAAAAGCTAAGGAAGGCTCCTCCTTGGGGGCCCTGGGTAAGGATGGAATGCACAGAGTTCCAGAACCAGCAGAAACCTTGCAGGTTATCTGGCCTGCCCCATCATTTTACAGAGAAGAACCCTGAAGGCAGGGGGAGGGAAGTGATCAGCCTAAGATCACCCTGGAACGTGTTGGCAGAGCTGGAACCAGGACTCAAGTCTTTGCGCTTCTGGTCCGCAAACATGTAGTATCTTCAACCATCAACAGAAAAAGTGAGTGCAAACCAATGCTTTGTCAGTCCTGTTCCAACCCTTGGGGGTTTCCCTTCATATCCTTATCATTTCTCCTGACGATGCACCCTGGCTTCCTCTCTCTTGTCTCCTCTCCACCTTCTCTCCATCATGCACATGGTGGGGGAGGGGGGAAGTGGACCTCTGCTTCACTGACTGTCCCTCACATATCCCAAGCAGTACCTCCATCTCACTGGCAAGACCTGCATGAGTAAAGGGTGTGTGCTAAGTACAGGAGGAGGGGTACCAGAGAGGGAAATGCAGCAGGAAGGGTGTGGGAGGAGGGTGCAGGAGGGGTACATGTATAAAAAAGGGTACAGGAGGAGGGGCACAGGTGTAAAGGTGCAAGAAGAAGGGTTTAGGAGGAGGGGTGGAGGGAGGCAGATCCCAGCCTGGACTACACAGAACATATATAGGGAGCATGAAAGCAAAAGGATTGTGACACTTCCAGGTTGGTTAATTTCACAGTCCATGAGAAATGAATGGTAAATTAGGGACAAGGGTTGAAGGTCTTGTTCTCCACATCAAGCTCTCCCAGCATCCTATGTCTGTCCCAGGACATCATGCTGAAAGGGGCCACAGTGACTGTGCTGCAGGTGTCCCTTATCCCTGACGGTGGACGCCAGCCAAGAGGATTGTATTTCCTTTGGGACCTCCAGCTGCGTGAGGCTGTAAGATTTACAGGCTGCTGCCTAGATGCCTGGAGCTCAGGCACCTCACCCTCACCCGGGTGAGACAGATTTTCTGACTTGATAGCTCAAGAAGGCAGGACATTAATTTTTTTAATACCCACAAGATTCTAAGAAAAATAGGGAGGAATGGCAGTTTTATCAGCGCGTAGCTGGAATGTCGGATTGTCTGTTTTAAAAGCCTACCTCTATTTATGAGGCAGAGCTTAACCTCCACGGAATCTGTAGAGTGCATGGATTTGTGTGTCCACAGAAAATATGAATGTCTGTGTGATTTTAGACCCAACGGGCAGACGCTGATCATTCTTCTCGATTATCTGGAAGTCCACTTAGACCAACCAATCTGAGTGAATGAGTGAGTCAGGGATTCCCAGTTGTTTTTGTTCTTTCTTCTCATTCTAACTTGGTAAGGGATGTTTTTTAAAAAAATCATCTCAAGTCACTTGAAAATGAAATTAAACACCAATCTAATTTTTAGAATAACTACAAGTTATAGAACATTTATAAGGGTAGCAACAAGTAAACATGAAACATTGTAACATCATATGTATATTCATATCTAACCGAATATACTCATCTTGGAGGCTACCTGATGGAAATCTGTGATCACAGCACTATGTACTACGTACCTACCCACTATTCAGAAGTATGGGACATAAGAACGAGCCACCACCACACTGAGTGAACGTTTCCATGCAGCTGCTCTGTAGGATATGGGTTCCCAATGTCTGTGCAATAAAGCCTCCATCTGCAAGAAACGTCCTGGTGCCCTTGGGTCAATAGGGATCTTTCCTTAGGAGCCTGGCACTGGACACAGGGTTCCATGGGCTGTTGATATGTTTTGTGTTAAAAAGAAAAGGGGGAGAAAGTTTTATGGACAAATATGATTAGAGAATCCCGGGTCAGACAAAGAGAACTTGGCTTGTCATGCAGTGCCTGGCCAACTTCACTCCCTCATCCTGTCGATGACAAGAACCTTAGGGTAAACTGAGTTAGATCTCTGTTAGCTGCAGGACCAGCTGAGATCAGAGCCCCAGATTACCCAGACCAACCAGTCCCATTCCAAGAGAAAGACTGGTGCTTGAATGCCCTTGACACACACAAACATACTGAAACTTCTGTGACAATCATACCATCTTTTCTTTTCACCCCAAACGCTAATGCCACCAACCCACCATTTTGGCCTCTCTCAACAGACCATCCCATTAAACAATGTTTAGTGGCATCTGCAGATCAACCAAAAGATACATGCTCTGCATACAGAGAAGCAAGTCATCTTTTGGGACACCTGGATGGCTCAATCGGTTAAATGTCCATCTTCCACTCAGGTTATGATCCCAGGGTCCTGGGATCGAGCCCCACATCAGGCTCCCTGCTCGCCGGGGGGTCTGCTTCTCTCTCTGCCTGCCTCTCCCCCTGCTTGTGCTCACCCTCTTTCTTTCTCTCTCTCTCAAATGAATAAACAAGATCTTTTTTAAAAAATGAAAAGAAAGTCATCTTTCCTCCTTTCCAAAATAAAAAAAAAAGTGAATCATAGAGGTTATATTGGCTGTAGAGGTTAAGAAATCCAAAGAAAGCTATTTTGCTCACATCTACTTTTAGGCAAGAAACATTGCTCCATTTTCTGTGTACACACACACACACACACACACACACATAAGTGTGTGTGTGTGCACGTGTGTTTTACATACACAAGTTGCACCAAGATGACCCCCAAGCATCCTAATAACTGATGAGGTCAACCAGGTAGCTTGGTGTTTCCTTTCTCTCAGCTTCCCACTCTGTGGCATTCTGTCAAGCCCCTCCATCCACCGGAGGCTAAATGATGCAGCCATCACTGAATTAATTACACAAGGATCTTGGTTGGACCACATGCCCAGCACGGAGCCAGACCCTGGGGCAGTGCCCACAGGTGGAGAAGAAACAGCCTGAGGGGCTTTCCCTCTAGCTCATGCTACATTCTCTCTTTGCAGACAGCCAAGCAGGAGAGGAATCTGAGGTAGAAAGGCAGGGTGGCCATGCTTTGATATTTGTTCTGACAAGAGTGCTTCACCAGGCTTCTCTTTGGCACAAAGGACTGAAAGCCTGAAGTACGGGATACTCCTTTGTACATAACAGACCCAAGGTTTCCATTAACACTGTTGATTTTGTCCCTCTTTCGGTGCGCCCAGTGATATGCTATCACTTCAGAAGCTGACAGTGCAATGTAGGATGGGTTTTCCTAACAGTTTTATCTCTTCCTACAGTTGGCCTGTCCCATGCCTCTCTCCCCACCCCCCTTAGCAGCAGGCGCCATGCTAAGACCAACCAGGGCTCCCTGGAGAACTGGTTAGCATCCTAATACCATGACTCTAAGAATGACTTCATGCTTCAGAAGACAGCCATTGAATGTAAAAACCAAAAAAATGGTGGAAGGCAGCTTGGGATGTGGCTTTCCTGAAGCCCCCTCAGTTTTTTGGTAGGCCTACTTCCTTCAGCTGGTCCCCTAATATTCCGAGGACAGGAACCTGTGCAAAAGCCGCCATGAGAAATGCCTTGCGTTTTCCTCAGCTCACTCTTCATTCCCTCACTCGATTATTCACTGAGGCAACACGGAAGATACTGTGGGTATCTCCACAGAGCAGAGCATACGGTGAAGAAGGTGGGCACATGAGAAGAAAGGCTGGACACAAGGAGGAGGCTGGAGAAATAGTCAACTCTAGAACAGAAGAGAGTCAGCGTAGGTCTGCTCCCACAAAGGAACAATGAAGCTCCTCAGGAAACACTACATAACGATACACCAACAAGAATATTGATGTCCAAAAGAGCTGAAAAAGATAGCTAAATCTCCACCAAAAATGGGTTCACGGGATGAAACCTAGTAAATGCTCACATGGGGGCTTTTAGAGAAGTCTCTTCAGCCATGATACGCAAAGATCCCTGAAACAGCATTAGGAAAAAAAAGGAAAGAAAAAAGACATGCGGGGATAAAATTAGCTTACTTTTTAATTTCTTTATTGAAGAATAATTGACACACAATATTGTGTTCGTTTCAGGGGTACAACAGTTATTCCATATTTATAACGGTTACAAAATGCTCACCTCAGTAAGAATAGTTACCATCTGTCACCATACAAAGTTGTTACATATTATCGTCTATTTTCCCTATGCTGTACAGTACCTCCCATGTCTTAACTATTTTGTAGCTGGAGGATTGTACCTCTTAATACCTTCCACCTATTTTGTCCCTCCCCCGCACCTCTTCCCCTCTGGTAACCATCAGTTTGTTCTTTGTGTCTATGAGACTGTTTCTGTTTTGTTCACCTGTTTTGTTTTCCAGATATCACCTAAGGAAAGTCATATGGTATTTGTCTTTCTCTGTCTGACTTATTTCACTTAGCATAATACCCTCTAGATTTATCTGCATCATCGCACGTGGCAAACCTCATTCTTTTTCATGACTGAGTAATATTCCTTTGTACATACACACCACATTTTCTTTATCCTCTTACCTAGCGATGGACATTTAGGTGGCTTCCATATCTTACCTATTGTAAATAATGCAGTGGTGAACATAGGGGTACATATGTCTTTGCAAATTCATGTTTTCATTTTTGGGAGGGGACAAATGCCTAGAAGTAGAATTGCTGGCTTGTATGATTATTCCACTGTTAATTTTTTGAGGAACCTCTATACGGTTTTCCAAAGTGGTTTCCCCAATCTACATTCCCACCAACAGTGCACAAGGGTTCCTTGTTCTCTACATCTTCACCAACACTTCTTATTTTCTGTCTTTTTGATAATAGCCATTCTGATGGGTAGGAGGTGATATCTCATTGTGATTTTGATCTTCATTTGCCTAATGGTTACTGAAGCTGAACATCTTTTTTGTGCACTTGTTGGCCATTTGTATATCTTCTTTGGGGAAAAAATTATTCAAGATCTCTGCACATTTTTACTTGGATTGTTGGTTTTTTCTTATACTGAGTTTTATGAGTTCTTTATGTGTTTTGGATATTGACCCCTTCTGTGGTTTCAAGTCTTCTGTTTAAGTCCTTAATCCGTTCTGAGTCTATTTGTGCCTACAAGGTAAGATAGTGGTCCGGCCTCATTCTTTTTTGTGTAGCCATCCAGTTTTCCCGACACCATTTATTGGAGACTGTCCTTCACCCATTGTACAGTCTTGCCTCCTTTGTCATAGATTAACTGACCATGTATGTGTGTGTGTTTCTTTCTGGGCTCACTATTCCATGCTATTGACCTATTTTTATGCCAGTACCATACTGTTTTGATTATTGTAGCTTTATTGTATCATTTGAAATCAGGAAGCATGATGCCTCCAGCTTTGTTCTTCTTTCTCCAGATCGCTTTGGATATTCTGGGTTTTTGAAAGTCCATACAAATTTTAGGATTATTTCTTCTATTTCTGCACTGAAATGCAAAGATCCCTATAAAAAGCTTTGCAAAAAAAAGTACATAGTGGAGAGCAAATGTCAGCTCATATTTGTTTAACAAAAAACATACAGATTCAAGTCCGCGCTTTCAAATGCAATGAAAGTTTCTGGAAAGATAAACAAAAAAACTGTTCACAGTGGTTATCTTTGTGGAATGGGACTTCCATTGCATTTTTTACCATGAAAATATATTAGTTTTATTTTTTTTAAGCTTTTATTTATTTAGTTGACACAGAGAGAGAGAGAGATCACAAATAGGCAGAGCAGCAGGCAGAGGGAGAGGAGGAAGCAGGCTCCCCACTGAGCAGAGAGCCCAATGCGGGTCTCGATCCCAGGACCCTGAGATCATGACCTGAGCCGAAGGCAGAGACTTAACCCACTGAGCCACCCAGGCGCCCCAATAAATAAAATCTTTAAAAAAAAATCAAGTGGTTCACTAAAGAAAGAGCTGGCAGACAGCAAAGTCAGGACCCCCACTACGTGGTTGGTCCCCTTTCACAATGCTCCCATATTTGTTGTTATTACACAACCTGCAAAATCGAGCCCCTGATCTTTTTTTTTTTTAGATTTTATTTATTTATTTGACAGACAGAGATTACAAGTAGGCAAGAGAGGCAGGCAAGGAGAGAGAGGAGGAAGCAGGCTCTCCGCAGAGCAGAGAGCCCAATGTGGGGCTCGATCCCAGGACCCTGGGATCATGACCTGAGCCGAAAGCAGAGGCTTTAACCCACTGAGCCACCCAGGCGCCCCATAGCCCCTGATCTTTTTGACCTCAAACCCCACCCATTTGCTCACTTAGTTCCAGCCACACTGACCTCCTCTCTGTTTCTAAAACAGGCTAAGCAAACTCCTGCCTAAGGATCTTTATACTTGTTCTTCCCTCGTCCTGAAAGCGACTTCCTCTAGCCAGAAATCTCACCTAACTCATGTCTCCAGTCAATTTCCACCTCCACCGAGATGCTATCCTTTATTGCCCTATTTAAAATACCAATATCCACCCACCCCACCATCATAGCATCCCCCCTTATCTTTCCTTAAAGCACATTATACTCAACATCTGCTTGCCTCCTTCTCCCACTAGAATGTAAGAACCTAGAATAGCACATAGTGAGGAACCAAGCAAGTTTGGTGAGTGAATGAATGAGTGAATATATAAAAATTCCTTTGTACTTCCTTATAAGCTCTGTATGAGCAGAAGCTAATTCAGTCTTAGTGTTTCTTATATTTCAGGCCCTAAAACAATGCTTAGCCTGCCACAATGGAATAACAAGAACCAGATTTACCTTCTCATCTTAAAAACCTGAAACCCTTGACAACATAGCAAAAACAAGGGTTTCTACACATTGGACAACAGACAAGATAATGATCCCAGAGACGAGGGAAACCAACAAATGAGCCCTATGATTGTTCCGGCTTCCTGCCTAGAGAGAGCTTCCAGGCTTCAAGGCAGGGGTGGGAAGCCCAAAGAGAGCCCTGTGGTTTCACGGAGCTGAGAAGAGAGAGCTGAGGAGTCAGGAATACCAGGACAACAGCCGGAGTTCATAGGCAGAGTAGCAGAGACTCCTGGAACTGCTTTATGTCCCCACCAGCCAGAGTGGGCAATGTCATATCATACAGACCATCAGGTAAGGCATGTGAAGAGGAAGGAAAAGTAAGTCTTAGACCAGGGTCTACTCTGACACCATCTAACAAAGCTTAAAAGCAGTTTTCATTAGGGTCAAATGACTTCCAAGCAAGTAGCATAACTTATCCCAGAACCAAGCCCTGTACTACTGAAATGAATACCAAAACCCCAGCACTTTACAAGGTAAAATATACAGATAAAGTGTCTAGCATCCAAGCAAAAATTACTATGGATTCTATTTTCTTGCTTATTTTCAAATAAGCATGCAAATAAGCAAGAAAATAGAATCCATAGTGAAAAAAAAAAATCAAACAGTATACCCAGATTAAGAAACAACCCAACGGATTGGGGAGCCTGGGTGGCTGAGTCAGTTAAGCATCTGACTCTCAATTTGGGCACAGGACACAATCTCAGGGCCCTGAGATCAAGCCCCAATCAGGCTACATGCTGGGCGTGGAACCTGCTTAAGATTCTCTCTCTCCCTCTGCCCCCACCCCTGCTAACATTCACTTGCTTGCTCTCTCGCTCTCTCTAGGAAAAAAAAAAAGAAAAGAGAAAAGAAATGACCCAAAGGATAGAATTAGTAGGCAAGGACAATAAAGCAATTATTGTAATTTCCTATTATAATTCCAAAAGGTGGAGGAAGGCATAAATGTGTTCAAGA
Organism: Mellivora capensis; assembly: GCA_004024625.1. Classification (NCBI taxonomy): domain Eukaryota; kingdom Metazoa; phylum Chordata; class Mammalia; order Carnivora; family Mustelidae; genus Mellivora; species Mellivora capensis. Next base: position 63,661 of record PISX010005239.1, read on the forward strand.
AAGACATGGACTATATAATAAAGACTCAAATCAAACACCTAGAAATAAAAACTGTACTATCTGATATGAAAAATACATTGGATGAAATTAATAGCCAGACTGCAGGGAAGTTGAACTCTAGCAATAAAATCTAACATGGAACGCTGACTTTAAAAAAAGGCTAGGGAGGCCTGGGTGGCTCAGTTGGTTAAGCCGCTGCCTTCGGCTCAGGTCATGATCCCAGTGTCCTGGGATCGAGTCCCACATCGGGCTCCTTGCTCGGCAGGGAGCCTGCTTCTCCCTCTGCCTCTGCCTGCCAAGCTGTCTGCCTGTGCTCGCTCGCTCTCTCTCCCTCTCTCTGACAAATAAATAAATTTAAAAAAAATAAAATAAAATAAAAATAAATAAAAAATAAAAAAAGGCTAAAAAATAAAGACTAGAAATCACTGTATTGTGAAGTCCAGAGTCTTAATACACATAATTGGAATCCTCAGTGGTAGGCATAGAAAAAATACCAAAGATCTGCTGGCCCCATTTTTTTCCAAATCTGATGAAAACTCTAAATCCACAGATCCAAGAAATCCAACAAACCCCAAACACAAGAAATATGAAGAAACCAAGGCACATCATCATCAAATTGCCTAAAACCAGTGGTAAAAAAAAAAAAGAAGAAGAATCTTAATAACAGAGAAAATGGACACATTATGTACAGAGGAAAAATTATAAATATTACTGCAACATTCTTTTCAGAAACAACGCAAGTCAGCGGTTCCACATCTTGAAAACACTGGGAAAAGCCGTCAACCTGGAGCTTTGTATCCAGAGTAAAAAAAGAAAAAAAAATCTTTCAGAAATAAAGACAAAATAAATTTTTTTTCAGACATATAAAGGCTGAATGAATTCATTCCCAGCAGAACGGCACGGCAAGAAATGTTAAAGGAAATCCTTTGGGCAGGGGAAAAATGATACCAGATGGAAATCTAGATCTACACGAAGGAATGAAGAGCACCCAGAATGGAAAGATAATCATGATAACATTTTGTAAACAATTTCCCAGCAGAAGCTGACATTTTGCTCTTTTCCCTCTTCCCATATCTCCAAGTAAGATGGTTGCACACAGAGCTTTTAAGAAATTTCATGAAAATATTAACCAACTAATATTACTGAATATTAAAAATACATATTTAGTGAGCCATCACGGATCCCTCATAGACGAAACTTACCGAATGTTGAAGGAAGGAAAATGGACCGAGACGTGGGGGAGGGAGAAGGAAGAAACACCCACGTAGCATTGGAGGCCAGTTGCTTTCATCACATGAGCTGACGGCTGCTGTAACATCTCCCCTTCACTTGTAAGAACTACCGTGCCCTTCAGGGCCCAGCGGAAGGCCTGGCTTTCCTTCTGCAAAGTGTTCCTTGTCTCTGGGTATGGTGGGAAGAAATAAGAATAAGTCTTAGCAGGATGCTCGGGTGGCTCAGTCAGTTAAGCATCTCCCTTTGGCTCAGGTCATGATCCCAGAGTCCTGGGATCGAGCCCCAAATCAGGCTCCTCGCTCAGGAGGGAGTCTACTTCTCCCTCTCTTTCTGCCTCTCTCTCATGCAATCTCTCTCTCTCTCAAATAAATAAATAAAATCTTAAAAAAAAAAACAGCACTCCTGTTTTCAAAGGTCATGACCCCCATTCTAAGGACTTACAGGCTACTACTGGACCAACTCCCCCAAAGGAAGCCCTTGACTCCTTAACAGCAAGACAAACAGAATGTTTCTAATGTCCACAGATCTGTTTGTATATCTTGTGCAAGGCTTAAAGTAGAGCAGAGGATGGGCTCAAGGCATTCCTTGATGCACTTAAATTTGAATTAAATTATGCATAGCAGATTTATATGCCATGCCCCAAAGTTTACTCCTAGACAAAAAAAAAAAAAAAAAAAAAAAAAAAAAAAAAAAAAAACCTGCTCTGACTTGACTATAACGAGCCACCTTTAATGCCCTGTCCTGGGAGCCTGGGGACCAAAGGAACAAGCACAGCCTCCAGTAATGTCTCTCTTTGGGCTGGTACCACAAAATGTCAAGGCTGCAGAGCGACTTCATGACCAATAGTCCGACAGTTCCCTTAGTCATCTCGAAACAACAGAAACTTTTCTGGCATTTTCCTTTACTTATTACTTGTGGACATGCTCTCTGGATCTGGGGTTGTATCTTCATAATGCAAAGAGCACCCAAACAAAACGACATTGAGCTCAAGTCCATCAAATTGTCAAGCTGTGCGCAGACTAAAATTACTCATTGCCTGAATTTGTCATATTTGAAGTCTCTGTAGTGAATAGATATTGACAAGGAAAGGGTCTCGAGTGTTCTTCAGTCCCAGCTGGAGGGAGTCCTATCCCCATCGGTGAACATGGGTCCCACCCTCACTCTTCTGGGAGCAGGCTTGGGGCCCCCCGCCCGTGCGGGCCTCGTGTGAGCCTATGCTGGGGAAAGGGTTCCCCAGCAGCGCAGAGAAGGGGCTGGCTGAGCTGACCTCCCTCTGGCCAAAACAAGCAGGCTCTTAGAGATCATTATTTTAATTAGATAATTTAATCAGTCTTGACATGCTTTGTATACACAGACAAGAGCACGCCCAAGCTGCCACGGGGCCCGTGATCTTGAAAAGGTCTGATTTTTCCACTCACTCCTGGGTACAAAAATAAGGACAAGCTAGGAAGAGTTTTATTAACTCATTTTCCTTCACACAGTACCGCCGAGTTTTTTCCAGAGGTCTAGAAAAGAAAACAAGCCTCAGTGCCAATTTTTTTAAAGGAAGTTATTCATTTTTCCTAATCTTCACGAAACAGGGTGATCGCAGAAGCCCCTTGAGACAACCTGTGTTCTCACGCAGCTGCCCGTGTGAGCAGTGCCCACTGGAAGCTGCTGAGCCCTCCTGGGTGCGCCTTCTGAAAGAGAGGGAAGGGGGATGGATGGGGGAAGTGGTGAAACAGAGGGGAAATGCAAGCAAAGTGAGGATGCTGTCGTTCTTTATTTTTTGTTTTTAGAAAACAGAATTAGTAGGGAAAACCATACATATTTCAACAAGTTTCTTCTTTTCAGAAGCAACATAATGTTCTTGCAGGCAAGGGAATGATAAAAATCCAGAGTCCTGATTCTGAAGTATTTTTCCAGGAAGACTTACTATCTCGGCCCACCCAAAACTTTCTTTTTACCTAAAAGGTGGTCTCCGTATCTGGCTTCCCTCCAGGGCTGTGTCCGGGCATCTTCGTGGGCTGGGCTCCCTCCCTCCCACACTGCTGCTCCCTGTTTCAGGGGAGAGACCTTCCTGTCACTGCTTGGCCACTTCCCACGAGTCCGGAAGCGTGAACCAGTCTTCATGCTTCTTAAGCGACCAAGGCCCTGAACTCGCATTTGCTTTCCCGCTAATGTAAACTCTGAGGTGTCCCTCTCTCCGTAAAGTCACCCTGCAGCTCTATGTCAATAATCCCTCCTGATTCATTTCCCCTAGAGCAGCTCCCGCATGACGAAGGGCTGTTCCCGGAACAAACTGCCTCTTCAGAAAGGTCAGACCCAGTGATCTATACATATTCTAGACACCAGTCATTTGGGACTTCAATGTAGTACAATCATTTTCTTCCAGTTTTGGTGACTTAATCTTCACTTTTTTTTTTTTAGTGTCTTTTGATAAACCAGATTTCTCATTTTAATGGGAGTCAAATCTAACCTTATTTCTTATTTCTTGCTTGTGCTTTTTTGTGTCTTCGTTTAAAAAAAAAATCTTCTCTAAAAATTTAAAAAAAAATTTAAAAAAAAAAATCTTCTCCCCCTGCCCAAATGGCATAATGATACAGTGTTATAATGTTTTCCGGTGTCTTAATATTCTTTTAATTTTGTATTTAAGTTTTTAATGCAATTACAATGAGTCTTTGTTATGACGTGAGGTAGGCCATCCTTTTTATTTGTTTTCATACAGATAACTATTTGTCTCAGCTACTTTTATGCCATAGTCCATCCCTTTCTCAATGGTGTGGAACGAAATCTGTCATTTATCAAGTTTCCACACATGTGCATCTGTCTACATATAGGCATATTAAGGACAGGAGTTCCTTCCGGGACCTTCAATTCCAGTCCAACACCCTAGGGTGCATTCTGCCCTGCCCCCTTAGCTTATTTATAACTCTTTTCTCCAAAAGTGAAAAACGTGGCTCTCATTATCTACAATATATTCACTTCTTTGCTCTATCCTAGAATAAACACAAAGTGCTCCCAATTGTTTGAAGAGCGGGCGGGGGGTGGGGGGGGCCGCGGGCAACCCTTCCACAAGCAAACCAGGACACTACGCACCACCCCAAAGAAACAGGTGAGGAAGAGAAAGAACCAAGTCTGCCTATTTCCCTCCCAATGGTAAGAGAGAGATCTGGACTCCCGGCCCACCCCAAATGCGGACATAGTAGCCACACAACCTTATACAGCAACAACACCCACCCCCAGGAGCTGGGTCTGTGGCAGGGATCAGAATAAAGGACGTAAAGCTTAGCGCTGAATCAGATGCAGACAGGCGTAGGACGGTGGTCCTACTCTGTGGTTGGTTCCACACTCATTCACCCTCCTCACCGAAGAGAAATTCACAAAACTTTCCTCCTGTCTCATTTTCCTGCCAAAAGGAAACCCACGGAGAATTGTAACAAAGAGAATTTTGTTTCTCTGTCTCGTGCTCTCTAGGAATCGTAAATGCAGTGTATTAACACCTTCGCCATGTTTTAATCTATTCTTGAAAGTCTCATTGGATGACTTAGAGGTGCTGTCCTCCCATTTGGGAACAGGGAAAACCAGGACAAAGTGGCCTCTGTCCTTGCAGGAGTCTCTGGCAGAGACAGCGAGGCTCCTAGATGAACATCTTAGAGCTTTGCTTTCCACTGAACCATGATGCTTTCCCAAGACGTAGAACTATCTAGAGGGAAACATCTGGGGGCGAGTCTGGGGGAGGTGAAGACAGCGTGAAGAGCGGAGCTCCCTCCTTTCAAAGCCAACTTTCCAAGCCCATGCCGAAGGAAGTTCCATTCTTTCCCATATGTCTCTGCCCGGCTAAATATAAATCCGTCTTGGTTTACATTATGCTGCCTCTAATTGAATCACATTCTTCATTTGTTTAATTCAGAAACAATAAGCCATCCTGAGCCCTCCCCGGGAAGCCTGCCATGGCCTCGGCGGCCTGGTTCCCAGGCGCATCGGGCGGGGCTTGGCACCGCCGCCCCACCCAGGAGCATTTTGGGGGTGCAGACCTAGAGAGAACGAATGGGCTGATTTTTAGGACGCCCTTAAACGTGACTGCCACATCAAGGAGCCCAAGAGAAAACATAATGCCCACCAGATGCCGAAGAAGCTTTGCAGAGCATTAACCCTTCAATCCTGACTTTAACCGAAGTCCTTAGTGAAATCGAACAGATGGTCCTTCTTGAATGTGACAAAATACCTACTGCAGAGCAGAAGCCGGCCTCGGCTCTCCCAGTAGTGGAACGCTCGGGAATCCTGCTGGAAAGGGGGGAGAGAGAGAAAGAAGGGAGAGAGAAAGCAAAATGGTCATTGTTTGTGGAGACTATGCTTCTTTACAGGAAAACCCAGAAAAATCCACTAGAAACTGATAGAATGGAGTAAAGACCTGGTCATGTTTCAGTACCTAAAAGCCAGTAACTCTATGAGATCTTGATTTATGGTTCAATATAAGCAGGTTTCTTCCTTCCTTTGACAACTACTGAGCTCCTCTTATATGCTAGCGGGGGTCCAGGTGCCCGAGAGCCAGCAGAGAACAGAGCCATGTACCCTCCGTCCTGCAGTGTACCTCCTGGAGGGATGGACGGGATAGAGGACATCGACAGATACGAAACAATCCAGTGGTAAGACAGTCAGTGGTGAAAGTAAGGCCATGTGAGGGACATGTCAAGAGACTGCTGGTTTTGCAGGAAAAAGAGAGACACCCTCTCTGCAGATCTGATCTTAGGTGACATCCTGAAAGAAGTAGGGGCACCAATAATTGAAACTGAAATCTGGGCTACTTCCATTTCCCTCGACCCAGCCAAGCAGAAGAATTATCTCCAGCAGATACCAGAGGAGAAGAAGCAGGGGAGGGCATCGGGGCCCCATTGGTGGGTGGGAAAATCAGTATCGGAGGTAAGGGAGGCATCAGTAGGACACAAAGCAGGGGTCACCAGGCCATAAGGAGGACTGTGGCTTTTACCATTTAGAGGTTTTCAGTGGAGAAGCAGCATGATCTGACTTTCTGTCCAAAGAGAGGAAGACACTATGAGATAAGCATCTCACACCCTTTAAAATGGCTGCCATCGTGGGGGGGCGAGGGGAGGGCAGGGAACAGAAACAAAATAACAAGTGTTGGCTAGGATGTAGAGAAATTTGAATCCTCGTTCGCTGTTGGTGGGAATGTAAACTGGTACAACCACTATGGAAAACAGTACGGCAGCTCCTCAAAAAGAATTAAAAATAAAATTACCATAGGATCCAAAAATTCTGCTTCTGGGAATATATGCAAAAGAATTAAGAGCGGGGACTTGAAGAGAGATTTTCACACCTATGTTCACAATCAACCCGGTGTGCATCAAAAGATGAATGGAGGGGCGTCTGGGTGGCTCAGGGGATTAAGCATCTGACTCTTGATTTCGGCTCAGGTCACAATCTCAGGGTCATGGGATCGAGACCCATGTCCAGCTCCTCGCTCAGTGGGGAGTCTGCTTGAGATTCTCTCCCTCCCTCTCCCCCTCTCCTCTAACATAAATAAATAAATATTTTTTTAAAAAACCTTCTGTGAGATCCCTTGAGTAGCCAGATTCATAAAGACAAAAAGCAGAATGATGGCCACCAGGGGCTGGGGGGAGGAGGGAATGGGCAATTGTCATTTAATGAGTACAGAGTTTCTGTTTTGCAAGATGAAAAGAGTTCTGGAGATGATTGGTGGTGATGGCGTACAATAGCGTGAATGTAATTTACCACTACGGAGCTGTAGAGGGCCAAGACGGTGACTTTATGTTCTGTGTATTTTACCACAATTAAAAGAGAAAGAGAAGAAGCAGGCCTGAGTTAAACAGCCTTTATTAAAATATTGTTTTACATACTAAACAGCCCAAGTGGCCTCGGCTCACGATCGTTTGCTAAGGCTCCCACGTCTACAGTGGGCAAACCAGGCCACGTAGCCCCTTGCAGAATGCGGCAGTGAGGGGCGACTTCCTTCTGGAACCTTCCATCACTGCAGAGGCCGATGCTGAGAAGCAAACTGCACAGTGACACCTGCTTGCCCATCGTGGAGCCAGACCCTGCTCGCCATCCTATTCAGAACAAACACCACTGCCAAAAAGGGCTCCAACAAGCAATTTCAAGCTTTATGGCAATCTTGGGGGAAACAGCAAAGGGAGGTCTCATTCATGACTGAGAGCAAGACTTTTAGGATTCTGTGGCTCATCATTCAGGGTCCCTCGCCAGGCATGGAGTGACCGCCATCTTTATCCCTCCCCTCCCTTCTGCTGCCAAAGAAAACCCCCTCCCGCCAGCCAGCTCTGGCTGGGCCTCCTTCCTTTCTTTCTTGCTGATCTGGACCTTACACCCCCCCTTCTCTGAGCCATGCCAGCCTGGGGTATTTCAACTTCCCTCGGCCCGGCAAAGCCTAACAGAGCAGGTAGAGACAGACTTCTCCCCACACAGAGATCGCAGGGCCATGAGTACGCAGATGTCCAACCATAGTAGGTAACACACTATCCATGTGCTGTTTAATTTTCCTCTAGATGGTCAGAGTTTGGGAAGATGCAAGCAAAATGCTTCAGAGACCACACGGGCTGAACTATGAGCAAGTGTAAGGATCACCATCCCCTAGGATGGTTGAGGAACAGGCCCTGAGGTCACTTTGTCTATATGAGGACATCATGAATGTGGAGACCCATCCCACGGGTCCATGCTATTAAGCGTGGCACTGGACAGAGCCCCCTTGGGGTTCACCTGTCTCCAGGGCCCTCATCCTCACCTTTCAGACTCCAGAGAGCCCATTGCCTTCCCAAAGCAACCTTGCGGTGAGGCAAGCAACTTGGATTTGCCATCAGACTATAGAAATGGCCTGTCCCTCCATGCCATGTGTCCTTCTGATAAATTATGAAACCAAGTCATATAGCAGAAAGCTATCCCTTAAAATCTCATCAGTACCAGTGTAGGGTTCTAAGCTGCTCTTAGGTGCTCTGAATCAAGCCAGTTTGCAAGTTTCCGGTTCCATGTTCACGCTAGCCTACCTTCCAAAGAGGTAATGTGTGAGAACTTCCTGAGTTCAGGGGATTCATGGACTTGGGAGCCAGGATGAGCCTTTGGGTGTCTGGTGTCCACTCTCTGGCCTCCCCTTGGGGGCTCAGGTGACGCCCTCTGCCACCTCCCGTTGGGTCACAGTTGCTTCATGTCATTGCAACATCTTTCAACTCAAAGCTAAGCCCAGAGATTCTGTGGTTTTTCCCATCTGATATGGTTTCTGAAAACTACAACTAATCCTCAAAGAGCATTTCTTATTTGAAATCACAGCTCAAGACTATTTTCCAGGAAGGCAGCTAAATCCTGCTCTGAACTTCCTCCTTCCCACTTTCCCCATAGTGATCAGTGAGCTTAATTCCTCACCCGACTGGCACAGGAGCCAGAGGTGCTCAGGGAAAGAGCTGCACTTACAGAACTGTCCCCATCACCACCTTCCCCTCCTGAGGTCGAGGCAAGCCTCACCACATGCCGTGTCCTGGAGCAGGGGCTATGAGCCGTCCACGCAGCCTGCCTCTCAGGCCGGGCTCAGGCCTCCCTGCACCAGCCAAGAGAATGTTCTTTCCCATTCTCTCCCTGGGCCTCCATGTTCTCCTTTATGAAGAGGAAGTAGTGATCTCCCATCGAAGGAAGAAATAAAGAGTAAGATTGGCCGACAGCCGAGCAGCAGCTGAAAGTTATCACTTTGCTTCTTCACATCTCTCTGTCTGTGGATATTTGCCTGAAAAAGACAAATTCTCCCTGCAAAGTGGTTCCATGCTGTTTCTCACAGCAAATGTGAGATGAAAAGAGTTCTGGAGATGATTGGTGGTGATGGCGTACAATAGCGTGAATGTAATTTACCACTACGGAGCTGTAGAGGGCCAAGACGGTGACTTTATGTTCTGTGCATTTTACCACAATTAAAAGAGTGAACAGACACCAATTTTCCGTTTAAAGTTTGCCTTTTCACACGGTCCCCGGAAGTGACTTCTGCAAACGTCCTATCTGTATGCCGTGTGGCTTACAAACCTTGAGCACTCTCCAGAGTTCTTGCTAGAACTTTGGTCAAAGTGACATCCAATCCCAGTGCCCCCATGGGCTGGGAGCTCTTCCTCCTCTTCATCAAGTTGCAGCGATGTCGGGGTAAGCCCGCGAAGTAGCAGGGGTATGGCCCTTGGATGCCCCTCGGAATGTGGAAACCCCCACCTGGCTCCCCTGCAAGGCTGTGGTCCATCCAAAGTGGGGGCCGTGTGAGCGCCAATCTGCTGGGCGCTAACCCACTGCAGGAACATCGATCACATTGTTCTATGCCCTTGACTTGAACTCATGTTATCCTCACAACAGTTCTACCATGGAGATCCTTCTATTCTGCAGAGAGCCTGAGTTCCGCTTATAGAATGCTGCTGAGGACACTCTGGGGTGACAGGCGACCCACCTGGATGCTTGAACTGGGTCATTCCTGAGACCAGGACTTCTTTGGTCCCAGAGCAAGGAAGGAGCTGCTGGGGTGGGCCCAATGGGGCCTGTGTTGCTGGGGAAACTGAAGGAAACACTCACCCGAAGGGAAGAACAAGCTGCGGTAAACACCAACGGCTAACGAGGAGTGGGTCAGAGTCACATGGAAGGGGGGACTAAACACCCTACTGAGGGCCTGCCCCACACACCAGCCAACTCAGGCCCTGTGGACGCTCCCCTGGTCAGGGGACATGGACCAATCTCTGAAGAGCTCTTCTGAGATGTCTCTGGGCAGTTCCCGGGCGGTTCCCGGGCAGCAGGTGCCCAGAGCAGCAGCGCCAGCGGAGTGGCCGGGGCAATGGCAGGAGCAGTCCCTTGGGGCCATGAAGAAGCATCAGCTGGACCACAGCTCTGAGCTCCCAGGCACCGTCACACACGCCTGGTCCTAGGCCTCAGCTCCGGCCCAGGAAACCACTCCAGAGTCAAACCAAAGACTAGGGCGGAGGATCTGTGCAAAAGCTTTGGAGCAAAGGGACTGGGCCTTCCATTTTAGTAGCACAAGCCCTTCTCCGTACCTTTCGCTGGGCTCACCAGGTCCCACGCAGGTGTGATCGCTGGGCACGCGACAGCCACAAACACACCAGGCCCAGGTGTCTGGGGGGCTCAGCATCCCCGGGGCCTCTTGTGAGGGCTTTTTGCCACTCACTCAAGCCAGGCCTCCCATCACCCTTTTGGGCAAGTGCCTCAAGAAATTTCCTTTTTTTTTTTTTTTAAGATTTTATTCATTTATTTGACAGAGAGATCACAAGTAGGCAGAGAGGCAGGCAGAGAGAGGGGGAAGCAGGCTGCCTGCTGAGCAGAGAGCTCGATATGACCAGAGCCCCCACACATTCCTCTTTGGGTGATGCCTTCCCAATTTCTCTTCCAAATGTAGCTTTGCTTTTTTATCCAATTAGAAAGATAACATGCATTCAAACAAGACCATAGAGAAGGGAAAGAAGGTCAAGGTCATCTGAAATCCGGTTCGCTCGTGGTTAGATGAACACGTTTTGCATTGCCAAACCAGTATTTCTAGTCTCTGCCACATCCGTGAAGCAAAAGGAGGGAAGCACACAGGGTCTGGCTTCCCCGCTGTGGCTCGTCTCTGGGGGGGTGGAGGCACACACGGGCAGCCCCCCCAGGATGCAGATGCACAGCTGTGGGCAGCTATGTTGTCCTTGCCATCAGAATCCTCTCAGACTTGGGGAAACTGAGGCCTTGCCTGCAAAACTTCTTTTTTGTCAGGTACATAAGCTCTTAATGCTGGGTGTTCTGGGGTGATCTTCACCCACCTCAGACATGAAGCCTGCTTTCTCTCCGATGTCACGTGCCATTCTCCCTCTCAGCCTCTCCCCTGGCATGAGGCACAGCTCGACACAGATCATTCAGCCCTTTGACAAACTTTCACTCAGGCAGAATCTTCTTGTCCTCTCCCCCACCAAAGGGGTTTTGCGAAAACAATAGGGTGTAACCTCTAAGCGGTGTTAATCCCAGAGGGGGGTGTTCAGTGATGCGGAACTGCCTGGTGAGTAGACCTGTAGAAAATCACCTCCCACACCCAGGAAAGGGCCTCAGGCCTAGAAACGGTGTCAGCACAGAGACGCTGTCAGAACCGGGTGTCCCATAAGCAATCGGATTTGACCAGGTGTTTGGATGACCTGTGAATTACGGGTCCTTTCCTCGCATGACTTTGGCCAACATCCCCATATGGCTGGTGTCTGGAAGCATGGAAGGCAGAGCACAGTTGAGCTAGTGGGAAACGGGATCTTAAAGACTGGGAAGAGGTAGAATTCCCACCCACGGGTGAGATGGGACCACTCCAGACCCGACTCTTCCTTATGTGCTGGGAGCTTGTCCCAAGGAATGGGAAGATCATGGAACTCTCTGATGAAGATTCACGTATTCTTGGAGAAGACCACAGATGCTCGCAGCCACAGTGCTCTAGGATGGATCACTTCCAGGAACAAGGCTCACTGCACCGGGGGCGGATGGGCTGGGAGCAAGGGCATTGGTGCCAGGACAGGGCAGCTGGCCAGGGGAAGGACAAGTCCAGAGTCAACAGGGCTTGGGAGGATGGGAATGTGAACCAGGTAGCCTGAGAACAGCAGGGAAGCATCCTGGAGAATCCTTGACCTTCAGCATGCCATTCAATCAGCAAACAACTCGGCCAGCTCCACCTTCCAAGAGGATTTGACTCCCTCTCCACGGCCGCTCCCTCACCTGGGTTATAGCCTCAGCGTCTTCTGTTCTCACACCTGCTTTCTCCCTCTCCCATCCATTCATTGTCTACACTGTAGCCACATACTCCTTCGATTATTAGGGCTGTATCTACCTGCTGTCGTCTACTCTGCTCCAAGCCGGATCCCTAGCCAGCTCTTTGGATCAGGCTCCAGTTCACAGCCCGTCTCCACCTGCACCTTCAGCCTCAAGTCCCTTCTTCCTGCCTCCACCAGCACTCCTGCCCAGCGCATCACAGGCATCTATGCCCTTCTGGGGCCCGTGCGCACTGTTCCGGTCCTTTCCCTGGACCAGCTTCCTCCCTTTCCGCCCTTGCTCACTCTTCACGTCACTGACAAGTCACTGACTTGTGTCATCCTTCCCGATCCCACCAGATTGTGTGGTTTTCAGCAAAGGCATGAAAATCCGCTGGAGAGTTGAACAGAAACGGCACCAATGCCCAGGCCGGCCTTCCCCCGAAACAATTAAATCCACCTCCCTGGGGGCGCCTGGGTGGCTCAGTGGGTTAAAGCCTCTGCCTTTGGCTCAGGTCATGGTCCCAGGGTCCTGGGATCGAGCCCCGCATCGGGCTCTCTGCTCAGCAGGGAATCTGTTTCCTCCTCTCTCTCTGCCTACCTCTCTGCCTACTTGTGATCTCTGTCAAATAAACGAATAAAATCTTAAAAAAAAAAAATCCACCTCCCTGGGGTGCACCTGGGCCAGGGGAGTCTGCCAGAGGGCCAGGTCTGACCGCTCTTGGCCTAGTCTCCGCTCACAAGGAGCAGGGGCCTTCGCGGCCACAGCACGTATGGTAAACTGGGAGCTGCCGGCTTTGCCGCCGCCACGATCCTCCGTCTCATTCCCATTTCAGTCCTCATAACCCTGGACAGGCTGTTCACACACCCATGCTTCGCCCTTGATTTTCACAAGTTGACGGCAATGCCCATCTCCATCACCAGGCTCCCTTCCAGGCGCTTTTGACACCTGTTTGCTCCTTGGCCACCAAAGACACCAGGTGCTGCGTCTCTCTTCACTTCTGTTGTTTTGACTTGGGAAACAAAGCCGACAAGTGAGGCCACATATTGGAATGGAGTTTTCTGGAGGCTCTCGGGCTCCGGCGGCAGGTGCCAAAGCGGATCTGCACAGAAAGGCTCTCTTCGCCGTGGTCGGATGAAGAACTGCTCTCGTCATTGCTTATTATGAAGAGCCTGCGGACATCCCCGCAGATTACTGCACCGTTGCGCGCGACTCCGGTCTCCGCGGATGGCTCAGGGACGGTCATTGTTTTTGGAGCACGGCTCATCGCATGAGCTAGAATCACTCAGGGCCAGCTAATCAGAAGGAAGAGGTGATAACAGCCTCTTTATGATATACAGTTATGTGATAAGACGCAGACGTAATGAGAACTCTTTTCTTCTGGGAAAGATTAAAGACACAAGGTCCTGGCTCAGGAAGAAAAGGCTCTTTGTCCTGCCGAAGCAAAGTGACGGGATGTCTTGATTTAGGCGGAACGGGGCCCGATGCTTTAGGACTTGTCCCCCATCTGTGGTCTGAGGTTATGTCCCTCTGTCATCTAGGGTCCCGAGGTACCACTTAAAAGGATCTGAAACTCTTCTGGGGCTGGCTTCCTCCCCCTGGAGGTAGTGACCCCACTCAGAGACAGGGGCCGGGTCATCCCAAGCACAGAGAGGGAGGCCAGGGGAAGTGTGCCCCGAGATGTCTTCTTAGCACCCACTTTGGGGGCCTGCAGCCTCAGCAACTTGCCCAGACCTGCACCTGCAATCCAGAACTAGCTCCCTGCTGGCCCCTTCCATGGAAGCTGCTCTGGGTTTCCTCCCGCAAGGATCCATCAGCTTGACCCATCAACCACGTGAGAGGAATAGTTTCAGAGTCGGTGGCCACGGTGGGAGTGGGGTGTAGCTGGGAGTGGGAAAATGGGGAAGCTGCCAGTAAGTAACCAGCCATCTGGCCCAAGACAAAGTGATTTTCCTTCTCTCTGCCTGTTTCTTCCCCCTGTGAATTTAAAGGATTGAATGAAAGACCAATGCTATGTCCCCAAAGCCAAGGTCTACATCCATTACGATTGACATTGGATTTCCAGCACCTTATATAGTGCCCGGGGCATGGCAAGGCTTTGGCAGGGCCTTGGTGAAAACTGCTGAATGAGGTAAGGAATGCCTGTGGGAATGGAACAACCTCTACAGGGCCCTCTTTGGCTCTCAATTCTGTGATTCTTGCCAGATTTTTTTTTTTTAAATCTCTCAGCCTTTCACTGAGCCCAACCCCTCAAAACATGGTCACCGTGCAATGAATCCACAAGATCTGCCTGAATGTTTGACCCTCTGTGGGGATTCCCAGAGAATACCAAGCAAAACTAAACCAAAAAGAGTGACGGAATTTTTTTTTCTTTTTTGCCTCGGGCTTCCTCCCCCTGCTCCCTCACCCCTGCCCCCACCTGACCACCTCTGCCCGACACTGCCCTACCTGGGGGTCCCCATCCCATGATCTTGGCGCTCCCCATTGCCCTGTCCTGCCAGGGTCTCCGCAGGCACTGCCTGCCCCCATCGTACCCCCGTCACAGTCCCTTTCCGCCCTGTGGCAATAACGGATCACACTGAACAACCTCTCATTTTTAGGCCCTCTGGGACTACGGCATGCTCTAGGTTTGGAAACAGAAAACACGATCTGAAAGTCACTTTTGCCAAATACCAGGGTTTTGCCTTTGTATACATTGCTTGGTCCCTCTGGGACTCAGTTTACCCATCTGTGAAGTTGAGTAATGGGTTTAACAATAGTCAGACACTCACACACCTATACTCATGTAGTCAGGCAGGGTTGTCTTCACGATTACATGAGAAAATACTTGTGATCATATTTTATAGCAAAAAAAATGCAATCATGTGTCAGTTTTCACTATAGTATCGGCTGGTGGTTATCTTCAAAACTGCTCTAAGTGGACAGGACATAAAAAGCAATTACTAGCGGGGCTTTGAAACCTGACTGGACAGCCGTCTTAGGAGCACGCCAGATGCTCTCCCGATGCTGCCACCATCGAACTTTTGAACATCAAACAAATCTTCTGGAATAACATTTTGGTGTTTTGAGTATACACAAATGAGGAACACGTGGATTCAGTTTCCCTATATACATACATGAGGCTTCAGAGGAACATCCTGGGGAAGAAATGTGAGACTGCAGAGAACCCAAAGGTATTAAAAAAATTTTTTTTCTTTTAATTTCAAAAGAAAGGAAAACTAGTATTTCACGAGCTCACGCTATTGGTCAGATGTTTTGTGTACATCATCTCCCTTAATCCTCACAGCACACCTATGGAATGTGGACTGCTGCCTCTCATTTGTAGATAAGGCAACAGGAGTTCAGAGAAGGTGAGTTATTTACAGGAAATCACCAAGTATGCCAAAGCTGAGACTCGACCCCAACTCTGACTGAGGCTAAGGCCACCGGCTGACTTCTCGTCTGCCCCACCCTGCTTTGCAAGATAGGGGAGTCACTACGGCCCCTTTGCACATAAAATGTCACCTACCCTTAGAAAAATGTGGATGTCCCCTATGGGCTCTGGGGACCTTGAAAGCTCTGGACATTGATATGTTTTCTTAGTCCATAAAATGATCTTACTCTGAGATTTAATGTCCATGAACACTGTTCTAATGTTGAGGCAGAAACCCATTTCCAAGTGCATTTGCTTATTTAGTAAATATTTGTATGTCTCAGGCACTTGGCCACATTTCAGCCAGGCTCGTGAAAATACCATATTTGGGAGCTTTACATTGGAGCAGAGGCTCTTTGATAAACAGTGTGGAAATGACCATGAAATTAACTAGGACTTCTTGGCTTTACAGGAGAAATCTGATTAACTCTCCCCCTCCATTTTCAGGCTTGGGGGTATGGGGGAGGCACTACCTTCCCACGAGAACAACAGTCTGCTGCTTTCTCCAGCCTTCTCAAAGTCTTTCCAGCAAAATAGGATGGCACACCTGTCAAGGCAGTGACCCACACAAGTAGTCCATCGGGCATGAGCAAGGGGTTGGCCAGTGCCCAAGGGAATGGCCACCTGACTCCTGAGGTCAGAAGCCCGAGCTGGACACACAAACTACACAGGTACTGGGGAAGCAGAAGGGAAGGGACACACCATGTGACACATGCCTCCCATCCCAGCGGTCTTCATACACCATCCTGTACAGAAAAAAAGAGGACATGGGCTTGTTGAATGTCAAGGTCCATGGACATGGTTTCAGTTGAAGAGTGTGCCAGGGCTGAGGTACGCCCTATGCTTGACCACCCTGAGGCTCTTCTGTCCTCTGTGAGGAAATGCTGTCCCCCCCTCCTCACCAACACAAGCCTCAGAGATGTTCGGTTACAAGCATACCCTATTAAACAGACCAAAGAGGAGTTTCCAAACTCATAGGTTAAAAAAAAAAAAATGCTCCCAGGGGAAAGGTTTCTCAATGTTGACATTTCCCTATGTCACTTCACATAACAGCTTAAGAAAATAATTTCTATTTACATAACATTTTACAGTCTGTAAACTACTTTCATTTTCACTACCTTCATACAACCATTATCACAACTCCTGAGGTAAAAATGGTTACTATTGCTGTTGTGATTCTCACATTAAACATGTGAAAACTGGAACAAAGGGAGGTTAAGCTATTCGCCAAAGTCCAGCTTTGGTACCAACACTAGAACTCAAACACAAGCATTCTGGCCAAAAAAATCCTGTGATCTTTCTCTGGATTTCTCTTGGCATTTCTGTCATCAGTTGGCCAACAGCTTCTTGCGATATGAAGGATATATTCTGTACGTTTGTTACAGAAAATGAAAATATGTGACGACTGTAGTATGGAGCTGATGGCAAACACTTTTACAAAATAACTGAAAAGATGAAGTTAAACGATATTAAGGACCATCCATCCTGTCTATTTCTGCTATTACCTTCCCATTACCCATGCACCATGAATCCGCATTTCGCTCATGTTCACAATATGAATGTATGGGTGCTGTTTTTATTGGCTACACTCTATTCCATTATGTTCCTGCAAACAATTTACCAACCCGTTTCTCCATTGTGGGCTTTCAAGTTATTTTTCCACTTCTCCTTTAAAAGAGAGTTATGAGTTCCTTCCCCTGTGTGCACCTGGCCTCTTCTGCCAAACTCAGTTAGCCAGACAGGTGTCCCCACAAAAAAAAAAAAAAAAAATTCTTTTTTGTGGGGACACCTGGGTGGCTCAGTCGGTTAAGCATCTCCCTTCAGCTCAGGATCCTGGGATTCAAGTCCCACATCGGGCTCCTTGCTCAGCGGGGACCCTGCTTCTCCCTCTGCCTGCCGCTCCCCCTGCTTGTGCTCTCTCTTTCTCTCTCTCTCTCTCTGACAAATAAATAAAATCTCTTAAAAAAAATTCCTTTTTGTACCTGAGCTACCTATTAAAAGTTAACACTTTGGAACTCAGGAACCCTCTGGAAGGAGGCGTGAACACTCCCCATTTTAACAGCTCCCTCGTGATCCCACACACCCTAAAGTTTAAAAACCATGAGTTATTTATGGGAATCTGTGTAAAGCTAGATGCTGTAGACAATTTAGTGCCTTTCACTCATTTGCCTGACTCAGTTTAGTCTTCAAGTTCTTCTTACCATTATAAAACATCTCTTGTCCTCCTATCCTGAGTGGACAACGATATTCTGGCCAACTCCGGGGGAGGAATCGAGGCTTCGTCTCAGATGGAAGAGATGGCCACCTTTGAGTCCTTAACACATGACTGAGTAGGAGTCCAGGGAGGGGAAGGCTTCTGTCTGAGAATGTATCTGGCACTTTTTCCAATGAGCAATTACCCAACCACTGCATCAACGCCATTATAAACACTCAGACCACCCAACGGAAAGGCAACATCAAGCCTCTTTTTGCGATCAGCCTGCCATGCGTGTATGTGTCTGTGTGTGTGGTTCTGAATATAAAGCAGCCACAGAGGGTACATGAATTTCCCAAGATGGCTCCCAGAAGAATTCTAAAGAATGTCTGTTTTTTTGTTGTTTTTGTTTTTGTTTTTGTTTTGTTTTACCAAAATACCCATTCAATTAGAACTTGGGAAATAACTTTTTTTCCAAAAGCCACCCACCAAAATGCTCTTTCGGCATTGCAACTCTGCTGTGAAATACAGTAGGAAGCTCTGGGCTCTTTCAGTAGGGGTGTAGGACTCCCTCGTTCAAAGGCCTGTGCTCATGGCTTTGCAGCATGAGTCTGGGACACCCGTGCAGTTTGAGCTCCCAAAGTCAGGCTGCCCTGCATGTTGTATGGACAGACAAAGCAGGAGGGCCGGGCTCTTTCCCAGTGATGACTCTCATGGGCCAGCTTGATACATGGCAGTGGTATTAGAATATCATCAAGAAAAGCCTTTGGGTTTTGGAGCCGAACATACCCGGATCTGAACCCAGGTCAGTATGATCTTGTACGGATCAGCTAACCACTCAGCTACTCCTGGATCTGCTCCTTTTTACTCCTATTTTATCAAAACATCTTAGTCCTGTGGCTCATTTGCTCAGCACTGGACTTCAGCAAAAAGCTATCCTGACAAATTGTTTATGAAAGGTGTTCATTGGCTGAGGTTCTGCCCTTTGCAGTACAGCGTGTGAGTTCTAGAAACAGCCTTATTGCCTTAAACTTGTCACTTCCAAAATGATGATCCCAGGTTTGGGGCACACTTTGAGCAGAGGTTCTGGTGGGGGAGCTCCAAGCTTCCCTCCCCGTTCTCCACCCACAACAGCTCAACAGTTACCTACTGTTAACAGAGCTCTGCCCAAGCCTGTATTTGGGGGGGAAAAAAAAGGAAAAAGAAAAGTCCCACCTCTATCATAGTCAGAATTCTACAACTTGGGACCCCATCCCAGGACTCCTTGCCTAATCACCAGAACCTGTGAGTATGAGGAACTATCACTCCCACGATTAGATTATGCTGGATGGCACATTTGACCCTGAGGGAGATTATCGAGGTGGCCCTTAAAAGCAGAGTGCTTTCTCTGCTGGTGGAAGAAGAGGAAGGTGGAGAGATTCCAAACAGAAGGAGAATTGGAGCTACAGTGTTTGTCCAGAATTACTTCTGCCGTATGGGCTTCCTTGGGGACACTTTTTATTGACTGCTTTTTTTTTTTCCTTTCTACAGGTTGTATTTCATTTTTTTACATGTCTCATAATTTTTGTTGAAATTATATGTAACATAATGTTTATATTGTATTTTAAATACTATGTGATATGGAAAGCCAAGATATCAGAGTCTCTCCCCTTCCCAGAATTTTGTTGTTGTTGTTCATTGCTACTGTTTTTTAGTGATTTTCCTGAACTAATTCTATGTGTTTTGTTGTGTGTGGTCACTGAAGTCCTTGCTGGTTAGTGATGCATTCAGCTAATGATCAGAAAGAGATTTCTTTAAGTGCCTGGAACCCATAAATCTTCCAAGTCTTTGCTAGGAGCTCTGTGTGCAATCAGTTTATACCTTTGCCTTATCCTTCACTTCCTCCTTGCACAGAGCCCCACAGTAAGTCAAATATGAGAGCTTATGGTCTTATCAAGTTTTTCCTGAGATGTGTAGATCCCCAGGCAGTCATAAAAACCTACCTATGCATGAATATGGCTTTCTGTAGTCCCAGGAACTTTTCAAATTTCCATCCAGACATCCCATCCTTCAGATTTACCTTTTAAACCTTCTGGTTAACCTTTTGTTAGCCCCAACTGTCATCCAGGGCCTCAGGCAGCTGAGATGTTCAACAATTGCCTCTCACTGTTTTTGACAAACACCTCTGGGGAAAAGGCTGTTTGCTCCTGGCAAGCTCCATGTCAGGTCAAATAAAGACAGCCTTAACAATGGCATCTTCCAGGGGCACCTGGGTGGCTCAGTTGGTTAAGCATCCGTCTTCAGCTTAGGTCATGATCCCAGGGTCCCAGGATCAAGTCCTGAATCCAGATAGAGCCCTGTGTGTCCGGGTCCCTGCTCAGCAGGAAGTCTGCTTGTCTCTCTGCCCCTCCCCTTGCTCCTTCTCTCTCTCTCTCTCTCTCCCCCCCCCAAATAAACAAAATCTTTTAAAAAAAGGGGGGGTCTCCCAAGGAACAAGCAGATGGGTCAAATAATGACAGTTCTCTGGAAATGGGGCTTTGAAGGAGCTCCAATCCTATTCTGCCCCCTTTAGTGACTGCCAGCCTACTGTATTCACCATTATCAGAGGCTATCTGTTCTCCCCTTTTTTTTTTGTAAGCCCTTATCTATTTATCTGACAGAGAGAGAGCACAGCAAGGGGAGCAACTGGCAGAGGGAGAAGGAGAAGCAGGCTCCCCACCAAGCAGGGAGCCCAACATGGGGCTCAATCCTGGGACCCTGGGATCACAACCCAAGCCAAAGATAGACGCTTAACAACTGAGCCACCCAGACACCCCAGGGTATCTATTTTCAAGACCACAGTGGAGTGGGAGCAGGGGTGTGGGGTGGTCGGCATAGTGCAAGCTAAAATATCATAAAGCTCACTAGTCTTATGGAGATTCAGCTATCTTTCTTGAACACTCCTTGGGTCGCTGCAAGCCTTTGGTTCATTTCCAGAGTTCTGAAAAAGTTGCTTCACACTATTTTTGCCAGTGCTCCCATTGCTTCTATGGAGGAAAGAATTTTCAGAAGTCCTTATGGCACTGTTTTCACTGATGTCACTCTGTTTTATTTGGTTTTAATTAATTTAGATGTAAACAGCCACAAAGAATTAGTGACTACTGTACTGGATAACACAAGTCTATAAAATACAATGTGAAGTCGGTTAATCGATTAGAAATCAACTCTATTCTTCCATCAGAATACATGAATACAGTAAACTTAAAATCACAAAAGCAAAATGAATAACCTGTTTTGAATGTAACAAAATTTTACAACTTGTAGAAAACATTTTAAAACTTTTCAGAACTATACTGAGAAATATCGCTATCATTCCCTATATGTTTATGATGTGAAATGGGACCACTAAAGGAAGACAGCCCTAAGGGTTCCCATGTCCTCAGTGGCACTGCCGCCCATTGATCGATACAGATTACAGATCACAAAAGTGGGAACAGGGTTGGGGCTGACACGCCAGGCGTGCCTGGGCCCATCCTCTTAACTTATAAAGAGACATGCTGTGTTTTGTATCATTTCTTCTTCCCCGGGCGTGTTTCACTTGGGTTCATTTTTAAAGTCACTTTGCTAATTTTGAGCATATCTCTGCCTTGCCCTCTGAGACCACACCTGGGGGACAGCGAGCTTGTAGGCCAGAGAGCAGCACATGTGTGTCTTTAAGCACATGGACCTTTGTTTCATGAAAACATTGGCAGGAATATTTGGGGCGTAGCAGAACTACTCACACACCTTGTGTTCTCCTAGCCTGGAAAACACAATACCCCTGATAATTCTATCAGTAGGTTTGGTGGGACCACCCTAGTTTGGGCACTGAAAGTCCCATGTCCCCAAGAACCTTACTCCCAGGCTGGCATGATAGTCAGTTGTCCTATTTGCAAGTGACAGGAGGCAATAGCAGACAACACCCTAAATTCAGCTGGGGAATTTCACTAGGTTTTCGGTGACAGATTGTCACATTTTGAGCCCCCCCCCCAATTGTGCTGAAGGAAAATCCTCTTTTGTCAATCCTCTTCCATATTATGGGGCTTGGGACAAGAACTTCACAGTCTTGTCCCAAGAGCCAGAACAATGGCCGTGACCAGCCCCTGGAAAGGAGACTCTTTTCCATCTCTCCACAAGTGAACAGCACACACATGAAAGCCCTCAGTGGGGACAGCAGCGGCCTTCCTTCTGCATGACTTGGGGTCCCCCCCCAGGTGTAGACAGACATCCCCATCACTCTGCTAGTGTCCCCACTTAGGGTGGTGATCTGACTGGCTACACTCTGCCACGAGCTTGGATGTCTACACGGTTGATTGTTGGGGCAGCTCCCTTGATTGTGTGTACAGAAAGCTAAGTGTCAGCATCTTTTTTTAAAAAAATCAGGTAAAAAGTCAAAGTCACCAACCATCTAAATGTCTGGCATTGTGCTGACAAAACCTGTAGATGTTTCCACTGAGACCCCCAATGCCTTTCTCTCCTTCTTCCTTCATCTGGTTGACTCTAATGTCTTTAGATCCCAGCTGAAGCTTCACTTCTGGGAAGACGTTCCAGGCCTTGCCGTCACTCACCCCACTCACATGGCATCAAGCGCTGTCCTTTTACAGCATTTCACATCGTCTTGCAGTTATTTGCTCAGGGGTCCTGAACTTGCAGGGGACACGGACATGTCCGCCATGTTCATGGTTCTACCCAGCATGCACCGCCCAGTCCTGGCACCTCATAGGCACACATTAAATAGCTCTGGAATGAGGGGTTGGTGGCCTGTATTCCATTACCAGGTGCTCTTGACCTGAAACGTACAAGTACCTGTCATGTTAAGCTTCTTAAGAAACCAAATATCATCTTTATTCTTAGTGGAATGTTTGTCTTTGTATTTCTGGGGGGGCAGAAAATGGGGAAGTGAATGAATAATTAACATGATCCCAACTGACTATCATAAGAGCACGGGCCACATAGTATCATCTCCATTTTATAGATGAGGAAACAGCTGAGCACCCAAATGGGAGCAAAGAGTGGGCAAGGACAGCCTCCACCTGCCTTGGGGAGTCAGGGGCTCTCGACTGCTGGCATCACCAAACACCCCATCTCTGGGGGCACATGGTTGAGTGGGGCAAGTCGGGCTGGGTCTCATCACTAACCTTTGTAGGGAGGTTCTTCTGTTTTACCTCTCATCCTCTCACTCTTTATCCTCTGGGCTGCCAGAAAGTCAAGCAACATGGTGAGCAGCTGAATTAAATATATGCTGGCGCTGCCATTGTTTTCTAGTTCAATAAACTGAAGATCAATCATTTTGGCTTCAAACAGATACACTGGGGTTTAGGGTTAGAGGTTTTTGTTCTCCTAGTTGGTTGGATTTTTTTTTTTTTAATAACATTGGTTCTACTCCTGGTTGAGTGAATGATGAATATTTTATTTTAGCTAATTGTTCAGTGAATGAGGACAGCTCACTCCAGGCATCCATTCATAACTCACTTGACTTCTAGCCCCTGAGAAACAAGGCAATTCCCTGCCCAGCACGTCCCACACACCCACCCAGGCTGGGGCACCTCCAAGCACCAGCACGCACACGCAGCTCCTGCCCACTGGCCAGAAGGGCAACATGGACATCCTTGCTCAGGCTGCCCTGGGATTCCAGACTTCCCCGGGCTTCCAGACTTCAGGAAGGCAAACTAAAGCTTGGGTGAGTGGGAGCAAGAAGCTTGTCCAAGGTATCCACAATGTTAGACAATCCAGAAAAAAACTGGTTTACTCTTCCAGATTTCAGCCTGCAAAACCAGCTTTGGCACGAGACCACCAAAGCCCCCTTTCTGTCATCTTTTAAGAAGCTTGACAAAAAAATAAGTGACGATATTCTGAGATAGAGAAACACCATTCTTGTAAATCCCTAGGACACCTTCTCCCCCAGGGAGCCTTCCCTGCCACCAAGGCTAAGTTCAGGGTCCCTTCTCCATGATCCCATGTTCCTGAGCAGAAAAAGCAGGCACTTAGCTCTCTTTTTTGCAAATTGCCTTTTACCATGTTGGCCTCCCCAGCCAGACTGGGAGCCTCTTGGGAGAACCGAATTTGACTCAGTTACCTCTCTACCCAAGCACAGCTCCAAGCACTGGACCTTATGCTTCTCCTGCATTGAATGGCCTGTGTTTACATGCTTCCCACATATACACGTGCCGCTGCCAATGAACATTTATTGCACTCAACCCAAGGTGACTATGCCCAGAACAGAGAATGCGGTTTTTTTAGAGACCCTAATAGCCAAACAATTTAAAATCAGATCTTTGGGTGTTTTATGCAAGTAATGAATCATGGAACACTACATCAAAAATTAATGAAGTCTTATATGGTGACTAACATAACATAATAAAAAAATTACTTATATTTTACCATTCCCCCAAAATACTTTATAAAATATACCTTTTCTGTATACAGAAAACATAAATAAAATAAATTAAATTAAATTAAATCTTTACCCCTGACTTACTCATGGAGTCTCTATTTACACATTTTGGGTTTTTTCAAGTCTTTCTTCTTCCTTTTACTACTGATCACGTCACTGTCCTGCACATCCAGAGGTCAGGCCATGTATGATAGCTTTGATGGACACATGCTGATTAATACATTACACTCGGTTCCGACATACCCCGTCTGACATCGCTGGTATGGAGAAGCCAAACGACAGGGCTTCAAATACTAACAGCTTATGTGGGACTGCCCCATTTTATTTCCTCCTCCCAGGGAAAGAGTTTCAGTTGAAACGAAAGTGCATGAATTCAAAAGACCATTGCCATGCATACTTACTCAAACCTGTGTCTGGCTGTCCCAGGGAGCAGCCATCAGCTAGACGCAGGGGAGAGGGGGCAGCTATGCCATCCTCCCCCTGGGCATATGGGTCCCCGCTCCCCACACTTGTGGGCAAAACCACCAGCCACAATAAAGCCCCACTATCGGCCACCTTCGTTTTCATGTCATCTTTACCCAGGCTTGTGCCAGACACTACACTAAGGGCCATAGGGCTACAAACATGAAAGAGAATGTCGATCCTCCCAGTGCCTCCAGGACAAGCCTACCTAAAGGAAATGGTTGAAATCACCGGAATGACATGAGAATACATTTTTGAAAAGAAAGAAAGCTAGACAAGGACGGGTCCTGGAGAAAGATGTGTGACAGAGGGTAGGAGAGTGGGCAGCACCTGAGAAGGAGCAACAGGAGAGAGGAGAGGAAGAGAACAGTGGGGCCCAGCTCGTTCGTTCCTACCAGGATACAGCCCACCCGTATGAGGCTCAAGAACACAAGGGAGACGGGCTTCTGCGATCCAGGGCCCAGCGAGGAGCCAGACAGTCGGTGTGAGACACAGGAGCAGGCCAGGGGGGAGGCAAGCACCCAGGACCAGCTCTGCACGTGGGTTCACCAAAAGCTGACGTCTTTCGGAGGATAACAAAATCAACCCAGCTTCTAATGGTTCATGCTGGCTGACTTTGGGATTGCTCATAAAAATTTTGACTAGGTTAGTTACTCAGTAAAGTAGTTCACCCTGCTGTGGCCGAGGTCCAGGTTATATTTGGCAAGTGTCCGATTTAGATATGTGTTACCCATGATTCTAAAGTATGAATCGAAATGGACCAAAATTCTCTGCACCCCCCAACTGTACTTCCTACACTGTCCCTCTGTTACTCTCTAACACCATCTCCAGAAAACAAAACAGCCCATAAAAAGTATATGTCTTAAAATAAAAAATTATACATCTAAATTGACCAGCCTACCTTCCTCCCACAGGATGATTTGTCTCATTTCACAGACCAGGGCGAGCAGTGCCGCCTGTGAAGGCCAGTCCCCATCCTAAGGGCTCGCAGCATGCTGTCCTGCCCCTACTAGCTACTCAGGCCACACACCTGAAAGGCAGCTTGGATCCTATCTACAACTGAGCTTTCCGCCTGGCTGTTGTGGCTCAGCTATTTACATCAGCCAAGATATGGAAGCAATGCTGTGTTTGCCAATGAATGAATGGATAAAGAAGATACAGCCTATATGTATATATGTAATATATATAACATATATCTTATATATAATATATAATGGAATATTACTCTGCCATAAAAAGGGTGCGGAGTTTTTGTTGTTGTTGTTGTTGTTGTTGTTGTTGTTGTTGTTTGCTATTTGAGACAACATGGTTAGAGCTAGGGAGTATTATGTTAAGTGAAATAAGTCAGAGAAAGACTAATACCATACGATTTCACTTAAATGCAGAATCCAAAAAACAAAACAAATAAACAAAAGCAAAAATAGACCCATAAATACAAAGAATAAGCTGGTGCCTTTCAGAGGAGGGGTTTTCTGGGCAGCAAGGGTGAAGGGGAGTGGGAGATACAGGCTTCCAGTTCTGGAATGAAGAAGTCA
The DNA here is from genome assembly GCA_004024625.1 of Mellivora capensis. Taxonomy (NCBI): domain Eukaryota; kingdom Metazoa; phylum Chordata; class Mammalia; order Carnivora; family Mustelidae; genus Mellivora; species Mellivora capensis. The sequence goes on from PISX010005239.1 coordinate 89,640, forward strand.
CGGGAATACAGTCAACGCTGCTGTTAGTAGCTTGATGTGGTGACAGATGGGACAGTAGCCACCCTTGTGGTAAACCCTGTCACATATAGAATTGTGGAATCACTATGTTGTACACTTGAAACTAATATAACATTAGATGTCAACTCTACTTTAATTTAAAAAAAGAAGAAGAAATTCATTATGTGATAAGTTCTGGGGAAAAAAGTGGAACAGTGAACAAGACCAAGGAAATCTAAGAGAAGAGAAACCAGGACAAGGTAAAGCCTTTGAGGGACAGAAGGGGGATATGCAGTCTTCATAAAATTTCACCAGATGGCTTTGAACCTTCCATTTGTGACCACAGTAGCTTCGCACTAAGCTCTTGCTCGTTTCTCAACGACGATCAGGAGTTCTGCGGGAGGACCCCCTGCCCCGGCTCCCTCACCCCCACTTCGTGGAAAACAATTGGAAGGGCTGCCTGGCGTCTTCCTTCCGGGTGTCAAGCATTTCGAACACATCACGTGTGTTCGCTCTCACATAGGAATCCTTAGTAGGCTTTTCTTCACTTCCTATCATTTAAAATGCAAACATTAAAAGAGAAGCAAAGCCCATTTAAAACTAAATAACGCCAGTGATGGAGAGCCCAGGAGGGCCAGGGCAGGGCTTAGAGACAGGTTTGCCTGGGTGATCCAAGGGGCAGGCCACGGCACATGGGCTCCAGATCAAACCTCAGTTTGACCTTGACCGTGGGAGGCTCCAGCCCCCAAAACAGCGAATCCCCATAAAGCCCTTCAGTTTCTGGGGTACTCACGGAGTCGGATTCCTGAAGGCAGGCGAACAAAGAGCTGTTCTGCCGCATGTTTGTGTTGGACACCCAAGTGTGTCTGTAAAAGGACGAGTATCTACTAGTAGATTAACATTAAGAAAAAGTCAAGATTAAGAAAAGGAAAAAAAAAAAATCTGAGAGTCTGCAGCAGCTCAGACTCGGGGCCTAACCGACTGCAGGCCACCGAGGGACGTGTGCTTCCTCCTGACCCCGCTGCTGGTCACCGCAGAGGGGGCGGCTGGGGGTCCCTGGGCCGAGGGCGACAGCTGGGGGAGGGGGGGTTCCTGCAGGGGCAGCGCTGAGGAGGCCCGCTCTCCCAGTCCCCTGCTTGCCCCGCCCTCCAACCCTGCCCCTGCCCGCACTGTTCCGCCCAGCCGAGCCTGTTGAACAGTTTCTCTTCTGAAATAACCCCCTCGGTGCAGCCTCATTCCATGTTCAGTGACATGAAAGAGATACTAATGCCGATTATCAAAGGCATGTGCTCCAAACCGCCCAGTGCCTAATGCCTGGGGGGGTAACTTTATCTCTTCCTCCGACTTCTCTCCATCCTGCTGTGCAGGGCTCCGCGGGAGAGTAGCACATCTATTCTCCCCCTGCTCATTTCACATCAGATATTCATCGGAGTGGGGGGAGCAAGAATTCATACTGTCAGCTTGTAGGTCACATGCAGGCAAACATGCTTCTCAGAGCCAAACTCGGGGGAAGAAAGCTGACACCCAGGGCTCCCTGGGGAGCAGGCTCCATGGAGGGCTGGCCTGCAGACCTCCTCCTCCACAGGCCACCTCATGTGGGTCCTCTCCCATCGACAGTGTCCCCGCATAAACCCACAAAAACTTGGGTTAGTCCTTTCCTGAGAACAAAAGATCTGGCACTTTCCAGGACTGGGCTAATTCTCTTCTGCTCTGGATGTTCAAGATCTGAGCTGTCCAACAAGGCGGGGGTGGGGGCGGGCGTGCAAGGACGTCAGCCTGCCTGCCGTGGGATAGTACACAACCATGACAATGATGTGTACAAGGTAGAAGAAAATTTCCTGATGGGCAAAAATGCTCATCCTGCATCTCTAAAGGGGAATACGGAGACAAAACACTACGTGCAAGGATGCCTGGGTGGCTCAGTCGGTTAAGTGTCTTCCTTGGGCTGCGGTCACGATGTCCGGGTCCTGGCATTGAGTCCTGCATGGGGCTTCCTGCTCAGCGGGGAGTCTGCTTCTCTCTCTCCCTCTGCCCCTCCACCCCGTTCATTCTCTCTCTCTCGCTCTCAAATAAATAAATAAAATTTTAAATTAAAAAAAAAACACTACATGCAGAATGATTTCAGTTTTCTACAACAAAACGGGGTAGATTGTGTGCTGTGAGTGCACAGGGGAAGTCGAAAAGGAATTCTACCAAACCGGCTGCAATGGTTGTGACAGAGCAATGGGACCATGTGTGTCTTTGCCTTGATTTTTTTTCTTGGCTTACGTCTATTTCCTAGCTTGGCCACCAAGTGCATTATTTCTCTGTGATATAAAAATGTAAGGTTAAATTGACTGACACATAGTATGGAAAAGAAAAACATTCTTTTAAAGAAACTGCCCATGTGTGTAGCCATACCCAAAGGGATAATTTTTAACTACTTATTTATATATATATATATATATATATTTTTTTTTTTTTTCAAAAAAGCAAGTAACATAGTAAACTTCTCTGCACCGCTCATTAGATCTACAGATTCCCCCACTGTAGGGTGCCAGGAACAGGGATAGAAATCTCAATTCAGTTGTGAAAATGAGGTGGCCAAAATGATTCTCACTATCTACCTCAGAGTCATTTTTTCTCAGGCTCTCCAGGGAGGAATGTGTTAGGACCACACACCTGTATTGCTCTGGTTCTGGGATTAAATGAGGTAATGGAGAGGCGCCTGGGTGGTTCAGTCGTTAAGCATCTGCCCTTGGCTCAGGTCATGATCCCAGGGACCTGAGATCAAGCCCCGCATCAGGCTCCCTGCTCCGCAGGAAGCCTGCTTCTCCCTCTCTCGCTCCCTCTGCTTGTGTTCCCTCTCTCGCTGTGTCCCTGTCAAATAAATAAATACAATCTTTAAAAATAAAACAAAATTTAGAAAAATGAGGTAATGGAGGATAACTGCAAATTGCAACTCACCGTACAAAAGTGGGTTCTTGGGTCTGTTGTCAGCTGTGTGGCACCCGGGAGCAGTCCTCAAAACCTCACCTCAAAGCCTAACCCTCTGTCTCCCATTAATCTTCTGTGTTGGAGGAGGGCAGGAGTTTCAGGCCTCACCAGAGGCAGCAAAGGGTAAGATGGCCCCTCCCCGCCATCTTACATCTGAACATGGCTGGACCGTGGAAGAGCCTGAGGTGTCTGAGAACGGTCTGAGGACCCAGTCTCATGGCAGAAGGACACAGGGAGAGAAACCCAGGGAAGACATAGCACAAACATGGTCAATGGCCCGATGAGGCTCTTCAGTACCTGGTCCATCGAATTCACGATTGGAGGACAGGATGAGAAAGAAAATGTTTGTGGGATAGTATGAGAGGCAAAACTCAACTGGAGTTTCTTGCCACTTAGAAATACACACACCATAAATATGTGTATTTCACACACACACACACACACACACACACACACACACACACACGTGCTGTTGGGCCCGACACTGTCTTCTTCATCCAGTAGCTGGTCGGAAGGCTGTGTTCGGGTTAGCCGTGAGCCGCCCTGGGCTTCCAGCATTAGACACACCTGCAGGCCCAGGGACAAACACAGCTCCGAAGGCCAGTCTGGGCAGTAGGCTCGAGGGGGTCCGAGTTCCCACAGTTGTACACAGATTTGCTGCGAGAATCAATCCTGCAAAGGGTGCTTTCTCACCCTAACTAAGCTAATACTTGGCCTCGGGCCCTTTGAACAAGACACAGCGGTTTTGGTTTCCCACACGCGGTTCTGTACATGAAAGAAAACCCAGATCTAGAACTGGGGCCGAACGAAACAGGAAGAAATCAAAGTTCGTGTGTCCTTTGGTGGAGCTTTGCCTCCCTAACCCCTCCCAAACAAGACCCACCCCAGGCTGAGCATTCCCAGACATTCTGGAACATTCTACCTTCCCGAAACACCGGGATAGCATTGCCCCAGCTCCTCTGCTCTGAAGTCCTTCTGGAGAAACCACTCCCCAGACCCCCATCCCACCCTGTGGACCAGGACCCTGCACACTTTCACTGAACTCCCAGCTCAGAATGGTGATTCACAAGGCCACTCGGAGGCTGAACCTCACAGACAGACCATGTGGGCATGCCCTGCTCCATGGAGCTGTGCTGGTCCTGCAGGCACCCACCTTCCCCTGCCCAGAGCCTCCCCCCACCCCCACCCCCACCCCCAGCTCGCGGGCATCTGCTGCCCTCTGCTGCCCCCAAGCGGCCGACAGCAGAAGCCCTGGAAGGACCTAGAAGGGCTTCCAATGGGGGGGGGGGGGGGGTTGGCGGCCCCTCCCCTCCGCAGCCTGGTAAATCTGATTCCAACTGTACGCATTCTATTTAGGAGGTCAGTGATTCCCCAAACGGAAGTAAAGCTAAGATACACACCTAACTGCCTGCCCTTCAGCCAAGGGCTCAGCTCCTGGCATTATTTTTCCTGATGAAGTTTAGCCGAATGAAGAGGAAAAAACACAAAACTACAAACAAGGGAACCAAGTTCTAGACCTGGTCTTTCCTTCTTGCTAACAGGCAGCTCAGCTCCTCAGAGGGTCTCTTCGTGAATAATACCTTTTCTATCTACTCGGGGCTTGGGAGGGAGTAATTTAAGAAATGCGTCCTGGAGCATGGGGACACCTTAATGAAAATAAAGTCCTCCCCAGGCAGGAGTCCCAGAGGAAACACACGATGCCCACAGAAACTGGAATGCACAGAAATGACAAATGCTTTTTTTAGCATAAGTACATCTCCAGGATTTCATGGGACAGACTGATTGATTGTGAAAAATTCTCATCGTTTTTCTGGCATTCAAAGATAACTAGGCATTTGGTCTGGGAGAGTTTTGTTTGTTTCTTTTTTGGTTTTATTTAGGGAGTTCGTTTTTTCCTAAATCCTGCAACTCTACCCCCAAATGCAGGCATTCCTACGTGAGCAGGACACTTCCTTAAACACCTTCCCTACAGCCTGCTTCCCAGCAGCACGGGACCACAGGCACTGAAGCATAGAGTTTTCTTTCGGGAAGGAAAAGGATGAACTCAGGACCCCCAGCTGGAGGGTGCCTGGATGTGGGAGGTCTGCAGGTCCTGTACCACTCCTGCTTATGCTGGGCACCTTAGGACAAGGGCATCAGCTGGCCTTGGGAGTTGCCTCTTATCTGGTTCCAGCTAATATTTTTCTCAAAGTCAGAGATGAAAAACACTTTTAAAGCCCCAGCATGTTTCAGACATCTGTTATTCATTTTCTTTGGTGGTGATTTTGTCTCAATCTTGTATAAGGGCTCAAGCATGCATCTGAGTATCCAGTCTGGGCTCTAAGCCGGTGGAGTTCTGGAGTTGGTGCTTCTCTCTAGATTGGGAACGTGACGCCTGCATTGGTTCCCAAAGCCACTGGATACCTCATTTCATCTTCCAATTGCCTCATTTCATCTTCCAATGTCGGGAAATAACGAGGCACAGAGCAATAGACCTGAACACGGGCTGTATGCTGGAACTATCTGGGGAGTTTTTTTAAACCCCGATGCCCACACCACACCACAGACCAGTTACCTCAGAATCTCTGGGGGTGGGGACCCTGGCATCAGCCTTTCCCCAGGTCTCCAAGTGACTCCGATGACAGAGAACACTCATTTGGAGCAGCGGTTCTCCAAGGGTGGTCCCTGGACCAGCAGCACTAGCATCCCCTGGGAATTTGTTAGAAATGCACACCCCTGGGCCCACCCACCTGCTGACTTGGGAACCTGGGGTGGGCTGTCAGGGATTCTGACGCATCCCAACCATCAAGGACCACTGGCGCAGAGGAAAGCACAGGCTTTCAAAGGTAAAACAGTCTGGGCCCAGCTATAACCTCAGAGCTACCGTCAAGGACCTCTCAAAATTCAGCTTTGGCATCTGCAAAATGGAGGTGATGCTATCTGACTTGTGCATCTGGGGTCGGGAGAGTCAATGAAATCAGGTGCATGAGTTGCCTAGGAAAAAACCTGACAGGAGTTCAGCAAATGCAGTGAGCAGTGCCCGCCCCCCACCCCAGCTCACACACACATAAAGGGAGTTCCTGGGACGTTGGTGCTGAAGCCAGGTGGCCGTGATTTGGCACTTGGTCAGCACATGGCACTTCCCTCGGAACAACCCTGTGAGGTACATGGGGCAAGCATCACAGCCTCTGTCTCACAAGGGGAAGAGCTAAGGGCTTGAAGACACTTGCCGGAGACACCACGAGTCTGGTCCAGGCCGGCTAAGCCCGCTGCAGACTGAACGGGGCTCCCTCTCTGAACCCGTGAGTCACGTCGGTGGGTGACGCTAATATCCACCCAGAACTCTGTGTTAGCAGCAGCACGCTAGAGTCTCACAACACCCTCAGAGGGGGGCTGTGATCTGTATCCTCATCGACACGGGCAAATGAGTATCAGGGCCGGCTTCCTGGGGGACAAACCCATGTGTCCACCTGGGCCCATGAGTGATGGAATATTCTCGAACCAATTTGCCCCCACATTCTCATTTTGCACTGGGCCTCACACGTTGTGTTGCTGATCCTGCTTCAGGCAGAGAGAGACTTAGCAACTCGCACCAGGTCACCCATCTGGGAGGCGGCAGAGCCTGGATTAAGACTCTGGGCGCTGGCTCCAGGCCTGGGCTCCTGGTGAGAACACTCTGGTTCCAAGAGGGAACACTTCTTACACAGGCAAACACTGAGCAGAAAAAGGAATTTCACAAGCTGTTGGCAGAGCAGAGGAACTTAAAGCGAGTCCTCCCCTCATTGTGAAGGTGGTGACCTGTCCATGTTTATGCCATTACTTGCAGAAGATAATGTTAATTTTCAAGTGCCAAAGATGCAGGTCTATTTTGATTTTTATTTATGAGTAAGAGAAAAATCATAGTAGATCATTTTTCTCCTCCCACTTCCAGAAAAGCTACTCAGAACATTCCCCAAACTTGAGTGCTCCTGGTAAATCCCAACGCCTGTCTTGGTCAGCATGGGAGGCTATCACAGAGGCCCGTAGACCTGGTGGCTTAAACAGCAGAAATTTATTTCTCACAGTTCTGGAAGCTGGAGGTCCACAAGCAGGGTGCCTCTGTGGTCCAATTCTTGTGAGGGCCCTCTTCCAGGTCGCCTAGTTCTTGGCAAGCAAGAGGACATGAGAGCCCTCTGAGGTCCTCCTAAAGGCACCAGTCCCATTCATGAAGGCTCCACACTCACGGCCTAGTCGTCCCCCAAAAGCCCCACTTCCGGATACCATCACCCTGGGGTTAGAATTTCAACATAGAAATTTTGAGAGGACACACACATTCAGACCATTGCAAGGACTGTCATGACCTCACCTCCTTCCTAATGTAAGCAAACTGCCCCAAATTTCATGGTATAGTGGTGTCCCTAGTTGTACAAGATTGTGACACAGATACAGAATTGGCAACATCCTGGACCCTCTCTCTCCTCTTGTGTCTTCTTTCCTTCTCCATAACACAACCCTAGGATTCTCTCTTCCATCCTTGTGGCCCTCTGTGTCAGAACCTAGAAGATTTGCTCAGGTGTGTTCACACCTTAACACTGCTCTAATCCACATATACTTTTCCTCAATGTTTGCCTTCAGTGGAATGAAAAGCTTTATTCCCCTTAAAACATTTTTCAGGTATGTGTCAGAAACCCTCTTGGGGGTCCGGGGAGGAGGGGGCAGTGGAATATCCCACCTTGTGTGAGTGAGAATCAGCCATAAATCTGTGAAGGAAATCCATGGTCTTCAATGAACCACGTTCCCTCTCTCACTCTCCTCCCGCTGCCCCTCACCCAATTCACCTGTCATCCCTCTCATGGAAGATGTGGGTTCATTGTCACGAAGGCTCTTAGATCTCTGCGACAAACATGCCAGACAGGAAGGGAAAGGGAGTGGCCAGAGAAACAAACAGGTATGAGGCAGAAGGGTCCCACTTGTGTGTCCTCGGGGAAACTTAGGACTCAAAGTTCAAGTCAACTCTAAGCCAATGGAAGGTGTTGGGTATCCTAACAGTGCACATTCCAGAGTCCCAGCTCTTTCCGGCTGAGTTCAATCTAAACCACTCGAAGTTTAGAGAACTATGTTTGAAGAGACCATGAAAGAGAAATTGTTGTTAGAAGCAGGAAGCGATTAGAAAATGGGTAAGAACTTCAAAAAGGGAAGGAAAGAGATTAAGATAAATTTCAGCCAAGTGTCTGCATTGATAATGAACAGACTCAAGACAACCGTCTTAGGAGAAGAAAAGGGCCCTGGTAGATGGAGACAAGCCCAAGGCTCTCCAGGGAGGAAGGTACTATCCGAGTCAACTAAACGGTTGACGACACTCAAGTCAGGACCAAATGGCCTTTTGTGAAGGACGTGCATCTGTTCAAATTTCGGTGTCCAGAGGAGAATGGATAGCTATTAACTAAGTCCCCCGGAAAAAGACAGAGAAGGGAGAAGATGATACTGAATCTCAACAATTCAAAACCTGGAACATAACTAAGGAATACTGTAGCACGTCCATGATGCCACATGTAGATGGTCATTTAACACTTTTCTTCTAATAATCTCATTTTTTTAATTTTTTTTAAGATTTTACTTATTTATTTGACAGACAGAGATTACAAGTAGGCAGAGCAGCAGGCAGAGAGAGAGAGGGGGGCAAGCAGGCTCCCTGCTGAGCAGAGAGTCCAATGCGGGGCTCAATCCCAGGACCCTGAGATCATGACCTGAGCCGAAGGCAAAGGCTCAACCCACTGAGCCACCCAGGCACCCCAATAATCTCATGTTTTAAAGAAAAGAGTGGAGTGGACAACAGAACCTAGAGAGTGCATACACATGAGAAAGAACAGACCTGAAAAAGACCTCACTCCAAACAATGCCCTTGGAGAGGTCAAGAAGGCATAATCCAAAGGCTACTTGGTTAGCGAGCCTAAAAATAGAGGATAACAACAAAAGGAAAATGTAAAGAAGTAATTCTGGAGGTTTGGAATGAAGCAGAAACATTTTAGCAAGGATTTGCTTCGATCAAGTATTCAAGCTGTGTTGCCAAATTCATGATCTGGTCATTACCACTTTCATCCGGCAGAAGTGTAGGGGTGTCTGCTAAGTCCTGGATGGGGTGAGGGAGCGTGACCTGATCTAGTAGGGGAAGGCAGAACACTAGGCTTCTGGGAGGGCTCGGGACCCCTCTTGCTCCTAACGTGGGCAGACAGTATGTTCTCTTATCCATTCACATTTAGGAGTTGAAAGAGAAAACCCTTCTAATCCCCAAGGAAGATGTGTTGTTAGGGAAGAATGGGGTTGGGGTTCTAGATCCCTAATGGTTGGACATCCCTGAGGCCACCCAACTCCATGTTCTAGAAGCAGCTTGCATCCTAAGGAGATGCTGAATATGTCAACAAGAAGAGAAATGTTGCTAACAAGAAGTTTGTTAGTACCCCAGGCAGAAAAGACTGAAAAACCACACCAGGACTTTGTTTCGGCTACATCCAAATCATCTCCCCAAGCCTCGAGGCTCTCTGCATTCCTACTCTCTCAGCCTCGTGGGAGACCCCACTTACTGTGCCCACATGTCTCTGAGTGCAGCACGGGGGCTCTCTAATCTGAGAAGCAACCACACAAGGTTGCATGAGGCTAGAAGAAATAGGGAGCCACCTTCCCAGTAACGTAGGGCAACACAGCACACACGGTAGGCTTGGGCTACTGCATTTCTCTCCCTGGGATCAGTCCCAGATCTACCACATTCTCAGTGTGTGACTTGGAGCACATTACTTCTTTTAGTTTCTGTTTCCTCATCTGTAAGATGGGAATGATGATGATCACAGAACCTTCGTCTTTGGATCATGCCCATGTGCTCTTAGAGCCAGAGGAAGGGAAGACTTGCATCCCCATAGGGCTTCCAGATATCCAAGAGACGGTGACGCCATAACCACAGGTTGGAAGTCAACAATCAAGGGGATCAAAACAACTCAATGTAGAGACAGACAGAGCTCCCTAATATTCCCAAATATTTCCATTTTGGCCAACTAGTCATTTAGAATTAACAAAGCAGTTGAGATCTTAACACCAAGGAGGGGACTCAAGGCTGCATTGCCTTGATGTGGTACATTGTTTCTATCATACCAGGCTCTGCTCTGCTCTGGTTAAGAAATCCACTATACATTTCTTTTTTTCTTGGATTAAATTCATCCTTTCCTTCCTTTAATTCAACTAAATGCCTATGGGTAAATGCTGATCAGGAAAATACAGGTTTGTTGTTTGGGGTTTTTTTTATTAATATGGACTAAATTATGTCTCCAACCATCATAGCTTTGCCAGTAGGCTTAACTACCCAAGCTCCTCTTTTCTGAGCAGGAACTTTGCACACAAAGCAACACAGGTTAGTGTGGTTGTGGGAGAAAGTAAGTGTTCTCATTGAACACACGGCCACCTGCCAACGGGGGCTAGTGGAACTGGTGACGTTCACTTGGACGGGAGTAGGCCAACATCCGGTTGTCATGTCGACCTTGGTGAGGCTCGCAGGGCTGTAGTAAACAGACAACTTACGTCAATACGGTGATGGTCTCACTTAATCACCGATTTTTACAAATGAAACATCTGAACATCTCACTCAGAGATGATTACTTATGGCCGAATCGAGGGCTTTCTTTAATGAGAAAAATATCTTTGATATTAGAAATTCTTCCTCACACACATGCCCAGCGGAAAACTGCAACTACTTCAGAACGTGGGAAGAATACCAAATAGGGCAGAAGGCAGGTCCTGTTTATTTCAGCCACTTTCCAGCTCATCAGACAAGAGGACCACGGTGTCAGAAAGAAGAGAGTGAGACAAAACGGACATAGTTCAGTCATGGTAGACCCTGTTGGTTTGGCCTGCGAAGTGTTGGGAAGACCATCCTATGAGCTTGGACCAGTGGTTGGCAGAAATGAATGGAAACATTGGTGAGGTTCTTGCATAACTCGTGGGGGTGTGTTTAGGAGCATTTATCATTATTCTTTTTAATTGTGGTAAAATACACAGAACACAAAATTCACAACAACCATTTTGAGCGTGCAGCCCACTGGCATTTCGTGTGTTCGTGTTGTTGGGGACCCATCACCACCAATATGGAAGCCCATCTTTCCATCTTGCAACACTGAAACTCGACATCCATTAAATAAAGACTCTCTGTTCCCCTGAACCCATTGCTCCCACAAGTACCTGGGAACCACCACTCTCCTTCTGTCTCCTTGAATTTGACCACAACAGGTATCTCATGTACCTGGAGCCATACAGTATCTGTCTTTTGTGACCGGCTTATTTCACTTAGCAAAATGTCTTCGAAGTTCGTCTATGTTTTAGCCTGTGTCCGAATTTCCTTCCTTTCTAAGGCTGAATGATATTCCAAGGATGTATAAACCACGTTTGGTTTATCCACTCCTCTGTCGATAGACACTTGTGCTGTTTATACCTTTTGGCCATTGTAAATAATGCTGCTACGAACATGGGTTTAGAGTGAACCCTTCAAGACCCTACTTTCATGCCTTTTGAATGTAAACCCAGAAGGGTCTTCTTTAATTAGTGATCTTTTAGAATGGCTGAAAAATGAATAAGTCTGGATATGATTTCCTTTCACACAAGAAACTATGCAGTGATCTTTAGTGACATGTGAAGTGTATTCAAATATCCTACTGTGGTATACTCCCGTAGACTGAGCAGACATTCCACTAACTGCTACTTCCTAGCCTGAGGAGTTGTCTAAAATTCAATGCAAAGGAAGTTTTCCCTTTTCTAAACGTTTTCTAAACGTTGCCTCTTCCCACAGCAAGAAAGGACATAATTAACCAGGGGGGTTAAAATTATAAAATCAATACTGTGTTCACTCTACAATACTGTGTTCACAATTTTTTATTATGATTTTTTTAAAAGCACATAACATAAACTAGTGGTAAGTATATTCACATGGTTGGACCACAGAGCTTCAGAACTTTTCTCATCTTGCAAAACTGCAACTTTGGGCCTATTTAAAATCTCACCACTACCCCCGTCCTCAACACTCCCTGTAACCAACACTCTACTTTCTTTTTCTAGGAGTTTGACTACATTAGATAACTCCTATAAGTGGTACAATTTTTAAAAATTAAACATTAGACAGAACCTCTAGGCAATAAAGGAAAGTGTCTATTTATTGACCATTAACCATGGTGTATACACACAAAGAGTGCTTTGGTAAATTTTTTTACAAACCTCTCATTTGCTAGGTACTTAAGAATGCTAACTTCCCCTGAAAGAGAATGACTCAATTTTAGCCAAATATTTGATGAGCAATTAAAGGTTTTATGACAGAGGCCTATCTACTTCAGCCAATAAAGGGAAAGTTATTTTGAAAAACACCTGCTATCTTTTCAGACTTCTTTGGCGGTTGATATGTCTTGGAGAGAGTTGGCCTCACTTTCTGTGGACCATGTGTGTGAGGAGGCTGGAAGGGCTTGGGACACTCACTCTTGGTCAGAGTTCTCCTCAGTGGCTAAGATTTCTTTAGGATTCTTACAAGGAACTAGTCAGCAAGGCAAAAATGAGCTTCAATTTTTTCCGAGTGATATAACAACGCTGTCCTGGCCTCACGTCCACTCTTCTACCCGACCACATGGTGGGAGCTCTCCCCAAGTGACCTCTTCTTCCAGCAGCCCTCCTCCCTCACACAGTCCCTCCCACAGGCCACTAGCCCTGCCTCCCTCCCTCATTCCCAAGATCCTCAAGGATGCTGCCTCCTCAGAGGAGTGACTTCCCCAACCTTATTCCTTTCATCATGGTATGACAAGTACAGAAAATGGTAAAGGGACACTAAATGTATTCGCCAAATGACCCTCCTTCTCTCCATTCTTCCTCTTCCTCCCGGCTCCCTCCCTATCACTTCCACTGGCTGGCCTCCTCTGGCCTCTAGGGGTCTCTATTTACCAATAAGCCAGTCAAATACCCACCATTGATACCTACGGATGGCCTGCCAACAGAGGCCCAGGCCCAGAAAATCAAAAGGAAGGAACATGGAGCAGATCCAGTCATATCACTAGATGAGCCTTGGGACCACTGTTTCTTCCCCTTGGGTGGAAGTATTTACAGAAGGCATTCCTGAGGAAGGAGCTCCACCCAGGATTCAGGAAGCTAGATGTCAGGTCTAAGACGTGACTTTACCCCACTTACACACTAACAAGTTAGCCTGATTCTACATCATGGAGGCTGGCAGGAGACATGAGCTCCTGGGTCAGAAACAAAGGTCTGTATTACTCATGACACAGCAGGTGGCATGAGCATCAACATAATGGCACCAGCTTCTCTTGCCCTCAAGGTCCACAGCAGTGATCCCCGGCCCTGGTCAGTATTACAGGTAAAGTGGGTTTGTGTCATGGCCTAGGAGCAACGAGCTTGGGGAATCCATTGTTTTCACAGCCAACAGTCAGCAAGTCTGCTTTTTAGGGGCAGAGAGTGGGGAGACGTTACCTCATTTCTCAAGGGCATCGGCAGCAAGAACAACTTTAAAGGTGGCCTGGGGAAAAGAGCAATCTTGGCACACTCCACAGGCACACATTCGGCCTGAGGGGGACTCTCTCTCCCAACACTGGCTCCCAGGTTCAGCCCTACCAGTAACTAGTTATGTGACTTTCAACAAGTAACATTTCTGGCTCAATAACCTTTCTGGCTCCTTGTTCTCCTCATCAGTACTAGAGTAATCCATACCCATTTGTCCCACGGAGCCAAAGAATCCATGTGGGAAGTGGGAGGCTGGTGGAATTTTGTGGAAGTAAGGAAGGGTCTGGCTTCCTGCTTGGGAAGCCACATGGAATCCCTAAGTCACTCCCGAATCTCCCCAAAACCATGCAAAAAGAGCAATGTTTTGCAAATAAGTGTGAGGCTCAAGTTCCAGAAGGTCAGTTTGAGCCTATTATGTTAGAAGGCCCAATTCTCCTCAGCTTCCCTCATTCTTTATGGAGAAAGCCCACCTCTGGCCTGATATTGAACATGAAGTATTCCAGAAACTTCCACCCTACCACCCTCTCTACTCTTTCACCCTCCCACCCCGCTCTCTACTTCCACTTATTCATCCTACACCTCTCACCTGAGAGCTCCTTTTCTCTCCTAAAAGGTCACATGTCCAGAAGCATCAAAGGTTGACCAGACCTGTGCTCACATAGGCCAGTGAACTGTGGAACACAGAGTACAGGCGCAGAAGATGTGCTCATCTGAAAACTTCTGCCCATGACATTATGTTCTAAGAAGGCAATCTAACCTACAAACCGTATCCAAGCTAGTAGCCGTCTAAACTTAATAAGAAGTCATTCATTTTCTTCAAAAGTTTTAGCAAAAATGGAACAGAACTAAAGCAAAATAGAAGTCTGACTTCCCTCAGTCAATAACCCCTGAAATACACAACTTTCTGATGGGATCCTGAAAAACAAATCTGTAGGTGGAAATGTTAGGTTTAATGGAGGGAAGCACTTAGATGACCCGCAGGTCACTCTAATTATGCCCTGAGGACGCCAGCTGAGCTGCCCAGGCCACTGGCCAAAGGCTTCATCCTCACAAGCCACCTTCCCTCCGATATGTCAACATACCAAAATACGTATGCCCTCTGTTCAACAGGCAAAGTGGATATAATTATCCCATTTTAAAGATGACCAAACTGAAACACCTAGAGGATCTGTGACTTAACGAGGATGCGACATTTGGCAGGAGGCCAAGCTGGAATCAGCCCAAGGTCTCCCGCCCCATAGTCAAGCTACATTGCACATCTGTCTCTGCTTCCTCCAAATTATTTGTAGGAAATGCCTGAATCATCGGGCCAAAGATGGAAAAGAAAAACAACTCAGTTACTTTAAGGAAGTCCAGGCTGATGGAGATATGTACCACATGCATAGCTAGGAAGATAGTTAATGTGTAGGTAGGTAGGTAAGTAAATAAGTAGACAGGTAGGTAGGTAGATGAGTATATAAATAGGGAAAAAATGAGTGCATATATATCCATAAACATTTGAGGCAACTTAGAAAATGACCCACAGTATACAACAGAAAAGTAAATAATAAAACCAGAGTCGAAATCGGTTGAAAGGAACAAATAAACGATGCCACCAGTCACCAGGGTGTGACAGAGGCTGCCGTCAGGGGCCAGACTCAGTCCTGAGTCCCCTGTCATTGTATGGGATATACTTGTCCCTGTCAATCTTATGTTCACTGAGAGAAGCAAAAGCCTTTGAGATTCTTATTAAAAGGACTTTGGGTAACATGATCAAGTCCTCCGCTGTGCTGTTGCAGAATACCCAGGTTCGCTCTTCACAAGAACATTTCTGTGTCAGCCGCCCTCTTTAAAAGCTGAAGACACGATATTCAATCTTAATTTGTTGGATGCTTTTCTGTGGGAAGCTAAGATAACGAGGTCCAGGAACATAGCTTTCAGATGACCTAACTCAGAGCTAAGGTGTACGTGGTCTCGTGCCCTGTTTTCTGTCTCTTCACATCTAATTCCCAGAGACAGGAAGAGTTCTCGATATGTAGGCATCTGACACCCCATAAACATCCCAACTGAGAAGCTACAGATGTCCTGGACTCAGATACCCAGGAGTTAGGAAGCCAGGCAGAAGAAAAGAGGTGCAAATAAAGAGAGAAAATCACAAGGACTGTACATGGAGGATCCTAGATAAGATTGCATTTATGGTCCATGTAAATTAACAGAGACCTGTTCCAAGCGCCAGTCACGTCGGCTTTGATCCCTGCATCCAGTCCTGAGGCAGGCTTCTAATTCTTGAAGGCTTCGATTCCTGCATCCACTTGGACATTTCTGCACTAAAGGTGCCGTGTGACTTCCTTACGTTTGGTGGGCTGGTTGATTGTCTAAAGCCTCTAACAGTCATCTCATCCCACAGTTACTCTCCTGAGCCTGTCTGCAGGCTTCAGCGGCCACGTGCCTGCTCGCGCTGACGCTTCCCCATTCGCGGAAATAAATGTTCCTCTCCAATTCCAGCTGCAAGCCAGACCAGCAGGTGTAGTCTCTGAAAGAATGAATCAAGAAAGAAGATGGGAATGGTACTTGGATAAATGCATATCCAGTCCCACAAATACTGACTGAGCTCTTTGTATGGCTGGAACCGGGCTGGGTGTTGCGCTTTCAAAGATATGATGAATAAAGCCTGTCCAACAGTGAGCTCATGATTAACAGAGAAAAATGCATTGTTGGCACCCAGTCCTTTGCAGGAAATCAGGCCCTTGAGCAAACACATTATCACACTCCACACTTTGATTGCTGTGACAGAGGAAGGAATGCAGCACGGGGACTGGAGAAGTCCGTTCTGATTCAGAGGATGGGAACTTTTCAGAAGGACAGCGACTGCCTATTCAACCTCCCTTCCACCATCCCCGGTCCTTGCCAACAGAACCCAGATTTTGTTCAGGGACCCACCCATAACAGAAGGAACCCACGGGAATCAATCTAGTCCAAGCCAGTCATGGTAATCCATTCCTCTTGCCAGGGTGGACATGTGCTGAAATGAAGGCCCAGAAAATATGACAGGAAGGAGGCTGGGGGGACTTCCAGGAATGGTTTCTTTGTTCTCAAAAAGAAATGTCCATTTTCCTCAGGACCCTGCTGTCTGGCTCTGATGAATGGAAGTGTCGGCCACCTGGGACTGTGCGGCGTACTTGTCACGGGGCACCCGGCAGTCGGTTCCAAATATGTAGGCCATATGTAGGCATCTGACATGTGTAAATGCTCGTGTGTGGGTAGAGGCACTTATCTACAAAGCTGGGAGCTTCTTCAGAGCATGGATGAAGACTTCCATATTCCACACCATTTTCCCCTCCCCCAGGACCTAGCGTAGTGCCTAGTACATAGATAGCACCACCGAAATGTCTTTGAATAAATCAGCACAGAGCAAACCTACTCCCGACATTTATTATAAACATTATTAGTGCATAATGTACAAGGTTTTACAAACGTATGTTTCCAGTTTATGGAATGTTTTCCATTTTTGTAATTTTTCAAAATACAACCCAAGACCAATCTAGACACATACCATCCAATATGGCAGTCTCTGGACACAAGTGGCTATTTAAACTTAAATTAATTAAAATTCACTAAAAATTCAATTCCTCAGTCGTATCAGCCCTATGAGGCTAGTAACTACCATATTAGACAAGGCAGATAAGAACATTCCTATCATCATAGAAAGTTCTACTGGGCAGTTGCTATTCCAGAGCACGCACTGCTCCCCTCCAAATGGAGCCTAGTGTTTGGCACATGGTAAGCACTCAGTAAATATTTGTTTAATTAATTAATGCATTCTGCTGATCATTCCAGATATTATTGCAATACCCAAGATACAAAATGGCAAGCCCTGTCCTATCAATGAAAGCAACAGAACTAAATGTTTAGCATATGGCAAAACCAATGCCCACTGGTCTGTAGGGATGCTGAGTTATCTAGAAAGCCCTACAAGTCCCCTATCTGGCAGACTGCCCTACGCACACGTGTCCCGCAACCACAAGGTCAAGGCCCAGCTGGGCTGATGAGCCTGGGGTGATCATCCATTACTCCACGGCCTAGGATGAGCAGGTCTGTGGTTTATAATATACCCTTCTATTTGTTTCCATGGACTGACTGTCCCGAAGGCAGCTGAGCCAATGTACTTTTCAGGGCTTATGCCCAATTTCTCTTCTCTTAAATTTCATCAAGAAATTTCACTATGAATTAGAGATTTGAGATGATTCCAAGTCCTAAAAATGCCCCTTCTGGTCCTGGGGCAGCAGATAATGTGCAGACATGAAAGCCAGACAGGTCTGGGTCGAAAGTCAGCTCATCCCCTCAGCTGTGTGATCACGGGCACATTGCTCAACTTCCCTTAGACTGTTTTTTTCATCTATACAACAGGGAGGTCAAAAGTGTTCCCTGGCGAGATCCTTTCAGAATGGGATGTGCCCGTGCGTGGACGTGCACTGTTTCCTTCCCTGCGCACACTGTCCCTTGGACAAACACGCTGGGCACCCAGAGGCACTCCACCAATGGGAGTGACTTTCCCTTTCCCTTCCTGGCACAGTCTGCCTGAAGTCCCTCCGTATACACCCCCAGTTTGGTGGGGCGACGGGGGGGGTAGTTATTTTTGTTCATGCCAAGTGATAAGCTTGTAACTACCAATCAGAAGAAGGAAAAACCTTGAGCCTAAAGAGAAATTGGCCCCTGAAGGCAACGGATACAATGGATGCCTGGTCCCCAGATGACCTCTGAACTCATCTTCTTGCTTTCCACCTCCTCAGGAGTCCCAGCCCCATGCTTGAGGTGAAATCCTGAATGTAACAGAGAGAAAGAAAAGCTGCTCCCACCCGTAGAGCTCAGAAGGCAGTGAAAGACACAGGTATGATCTGGGGGTGGGGGGGTGGGGCCTGGAGCCACGCTCCAGGAAAAGGGCAAGTTCTGACCTTGTCCCTTGAGATTATCCCCACCTGGGAAACAACAGCCCTTTCTCATCCTCTGGACACCCTCCCTCCCCCGGTGGCTGCTTCATCATCCATCCCTTGGGGGCTGGGTCCCCCACCATGGACCTGTCGCCCTTCTGTCCTTTTCTGGCACGCCTCTTTCTTCTGTCCAGCACGAGGTCTCCCTGACAGAATTCCTGAAAATTCTCACTCAGACAGTAACATGAGCTCGTAAAGTTACATGCATCAAATAGGGATGCATTTAATAGGGCCGATGCTCTGGAAACATGAGTCCCCACTTAATTCTCATGCTCCTCGCCTTCAAGAGGGATTCGGATTTAAAATGAGAGTCTGTGCTTATAAAACGACCAGTGATGAGTTTTTTACCTCCAAAAATACATTTCAGCACATGTGTCCCCCTCTGGGGTAATGCAGGCAGGCGAGTGGTTGCATCCACCCCTGCCAAAGCCACGGAGCCACGGAACTGGCAGTCCACCCAACGCAGCGCTCTGCCATTGTCACGAGATTTAGTGAGGTCACCCAGACGCAACGTAGCACCCCTCATTTAGCCTTCTTCCGTGTATTTATCATGATACAGCCCATAAAATCCTGTTCTACTCGGTACATTTATATACTTTACTATCCCTCCTGAAATTCCCTTCTGGCTGCCAGATTGAGCACTAGCTCAGTGCAAGCTTTTCATGAGTCTATCACCTGGATAATATCGCCCTTTTCCACTTGTGTCCACACCAGGGAAGTCTTAATGGCTTTATTTGCTTCTCTTTGGGACTTTGCCCATCAAAAAGTCGAAAATACATCGTAAATATTTTAAGACTCCTTAAAAATTTTAAGTCATCTTTAGTATTTTAAAGATGAATCAGCCTTCTAATAGTTTCTTTTCTTTTTTTTTTTAGGGAACTTATTTTACCATCGACCACAATCCCTCCCAGCGTGAGTGCAGCAAACGTTTCCGTAGCTCATTTTGCATAATGTGGGGTAAGTTTTTGAGAAACAGAAATATTTCGTGTTGCATCGAAAGTTCTCAGTTTCTCCTTCCCATTTGTAACCTATCTATCAATGTTTCACTTAATCGAGCCCTAGTGTTTCCCAGGCTTAGACAGATCTTGCTTTGAGTAATCTCCCAGAACACAACCAGCTCCAAGAGCTTCTGGGATGTTTCAGAGGTGAAGACAGCCAGGCATTAAATCAGCCACAGGCAAACTTTTACCACAATAAGGCCGAATGATTTTGACGGCTAAGTTTTGGAGCGCAGTATCAGTTTTCTGTAGCTCTTCCCAGAGATGAGAAACCAAAACCCGTACCATGCTCTGCCTCTGCTACTATCATCTCTGAAGGACTTTCCTGTTTCTCTCTCCTGCAGACATTCATGTCCCACCGATGTGACAAGTCACAGCATGGCTCTGCTCCCCTGAGCGGAGCCCTCGCATCCTTCCCGTTTCAGTAACTGTGACCGACGATTTCCTAGCCAATCAGAGTTCACCTTGCCCACTCCTGCATCCACCAACAAGCAGTTAGGATCTCCTAGGTCCTAAACTCTGCTCTGGACCCTGGTATCTGTACACATGTAGTGAAAGCAAGCTCTTGAATAAGACATAAATAAAGGATCATGGTGATCCATGGAGCAATGACATCAGGAGGGGTCAAGGGACACATAGGGGCACAGAGGAGAGGGCAGCAGAGGGATGGTGACCTTTGAGAAGGACCTGAAAGATCAATAGTAACTCCCCAGATCGGAAAAGAAGGGATGTGGGGCAATCCAGACAGAAGCTGTCATTCCCCAACTTAGAGAATAGAGCTGCAGAAACACAGCCCCGTCCCGCTTGGGACACCATCTGTATGGGATGTTTGCAGGGCCTAGAACTGGTAGCATCTGGCAGCAGGTTTGGAATTGGGAGCCGAGAGCTCTTCAAAGACGGCAAAGCAAGAGTCTTCGATGCACGAGCCCTTGGTTGAAACCATAGCATGGTGGATCTTGACTGGGAACAGGTGTGATGGAAGAAAAAAAGACCAGAGACAGCAGGGCATAGAGAAGGAGTGGAGGCAGCTCCGGGTGTGAGTACAGAGGCGGAAGCATTTCTCCCTTTTCCGAAAAAAACCCGTAGGCAAGTGTAGAGGTGTTCAACAGTCTCACCGACAGAGCCGAGAGGCAGACCCCCGCCCCCCGAGGGCCGTGCCCCCTGAAGGCAGTGGCTCGGGTGCCCTTCCCTTGGAAGGGAGGCATCACCCGCTCCTGGCTTCCATCTCCTTGATTTCAGCCTCTGTTCTCCATCCACTCTAACTCTTGCAACTGCTTTTTCCTTTGCACTGTAAGAGCTTTATAAATGGACTTAAAATTATTTGTGGAATAAGAGTTTACAAACAAAGATAAACATCCAAACTATCGCTCAACACAGTGGGAACACATGACTCCACATCTTACAGCAGAAACCAACTATTTTTTTATTTTTTTATATACATATAATGTATTATTAGCCCCAGAGGTACAGGTCTGTGAATCGCCAGGTTTACACACTTCACAGCACTAACCATAGCACATACCCTCCCCAATGTCCATAACCCCACCCCCTTCTCCCAAACCCCCTCCACCTGGCCCCCCTCAGTTTTTTTTTGTGACATTAAGAGTCTCTTATGGTTTGTCTCCCTCCCGATCCCATCTTGTTTCATTTATTCTTTTCCTACCCCCAACCCC